>CM042327.1:4620507-4633007 GCA_023566125.1 Zingel zingel
ACACACACACACACACTTACCTGTGCGATAAATATGTTCCCAATAAGTGCAACATTACTCTCCAATCACTATCATGTTTGCGTTGGAGACAGAGAATCATATCAATTATTCACACAGTCAGTCAGTCAGTCAGTGAGTTTGTTTTCCTTCGGGGTTATTTCTTTCAGGGATCAATATTTCATCCCTCTTCGCGGCATTGATGTGGAGCTTTATGTCCGCTTGTTTGGGCTCGTTCCGTTCCTAGACTCCCACTTCCCCCCGTGGAACATAGATAAAGGGAAGGAGCGTGGAAGTGATGCAGCGGAGCAGCGACTCCCTGCCGGCCGGCCTTCAATAATTCACAGCGCACGCTGCTGCAGCCTGATGGGATATAATGCGCATGATGCAGTTAGTTAACAGAACGTTTCTCTGGATAAATACAGTGCCATGATGTTCGCTCTGCGTGCGCTTCACTGCCGCTTACCATCTCTGCAAGATACAAGACAAACATTAAGTTGACAAAAATTAGGCTCCATTCTGTCTTTGCATTGCTCCAGATCTGACAGAAATATTTAAAAAAATATATTTTAACATACAGAGAAAATTATACGACTTTGAGTGTCTAATTCGCTTTAATTTCTGTGACATTTTAGCTGTGAAATTGTGTGCGCGTATGAAGTTCAGTCATTGTAATGTAGGCCTGTGATTCATTATTCGTTGAATCCACTGGATTCAGCAGAAATAAAATAAATATGAACTAAATGCGTGACACTGCGAATGTTGTAAAGCAACAACTAAACGAAATATAAATGTGAATCCACCAGGAGTGCCTGCACGTTTCCAACTGATTCCCAATTCATTTAAAGAGAATTGCCTAAATAAACTACAAATGCCACAAGTCCCTATGGTGTGTCCTCCCCCCCCACCCACCCCCTTCCACCAACGGGAGCAGTTTAGAGCTTAATATCGCCTTATCCCAAAAACCGCAGACACTTTAGCTTTAACAGCCTGTATATGGTGAGAAGTCAAGCTTTAAATGGATTTTAACGCTCTTATTTGCAACCTCTAACGAGCCCTTTACCACGGAATTAAAATGCCTGCGAGAATTCAGCAGGGACAGCAGCCTCGCGACAACCTGCGAGAAAAAAATGTAATCTTTCCATTCATTATGTTTGTTTTTTTTTAAAATAAAAATTGTTTAATAAGCTCTTTATATTTACTCATCACACACACACACACACACACACACACACACACACACACACACACACACACACACACACACACACACACACACACACACACACACACACACACACACACACAGTCATTTCGTTAGGCCTGGTGGACATCACTCTCACCATCATATATATTCTTACTTCGGAGCTGCCAGGTGTAGCATTCAAAAAGAGAGTTGTCACTGTTTTCGGTGCAGCGTTGATGATGACCACGCTGATACTCCCTGATGTGCACGAGACCAATGGGACTGTAAATGTAACAGAGTCACAGTTTAATTTAGACTAAACAGCTTTCTGTTTAGTCAGTGAAAGTCATTTCTTTTTTTGGTTTTGTGTTGATTTTTTTTTTTCAATCCTCGCAGAAAATACAAAACTCTATAGCTGCTATTGATCACGAGGACGCAACTCCCAAAAAAAAAAAAAACCAGGCCAGTGTGCAGCTTTTGGATCGCAGCTCGAGTCTCTTTTCCTGGAAAGCTATACGCGCACGACTGGCGACTCACACGCGCGAAACGGCACTGTCTTGCGCGCTCTTTTAGTGCCCCCCCCCCCCCACCCCCCCCTCCTCTATAGCTCCCCATCCAGGTTCTGAGCACCCAGAGGCCCCGGAGCTAAGCAGTAAAGTGCAGCCAGCAGGCTTTTGACGCATTTTAACGCGCAGTCACAGTGTTGCAGATGTTGCAAACTTCGTTTGTGTTGCTCAATTCGGTTGCGCATGCTCTCATTAAAATGTGCATGAAAGACTCCCTTGTCACAGTTTCCCGTCAGGCCACAGAGACAGTGGCGCATGCAAATCTGAGCCTCGGTGACTCGCATGAGAGAAGGAAGGAAATCACAAACATGAATTGAGAAGGGGAAGTAAATAAAAATATTAAGTGCTGCATTAATACACTGCAATACTGACATGTAGTTTGATTTCTGTTGAAATAAGGTTACATTTCTGACCACTGGACTTCAAATCCGAGGCCACAATTGCATTGTTTTTCATGCACATCACCACTCATCACAGTAAAAGACACGAGGGATGACCTCATTCACACCTGGAATTTTTTTAAAAACATTTTTACTTTCACATAACTGATAAATTCAGTACAAATGTTGTTTTCCATTCAAAAAACATCCAATATGTCATTTGACCCTCGCTGACTTCCTTATCAATCCTAATCTTCAGTCAAACCTGTGTGTGTGTGTGTGTGTGTGTGTGTGTGTGTGTGTGTGTGTGTGTGTGTGTGTGTGTAGAGCACTAAGTATTCCTCTTTATCTTCAGTTTGAACATCTTTAAACATCAGCTTCATTTTCAGACTCAGAAAAGGATTTAAGTAAGTAACACTTACATGGAACTTGCCGTGGTTGTTGGTGCATACATAAACACATCAAACATGAATATGAAATAAACAATTAATACAGAAACAAATACGTACATATAACTGTTTAACATTAAGAAAAAAGAGTCGTATGGATTAGTGCAGGATGTGCAAAAAGGTCCTCTCTCACACGCACACACACACACACACACACACACACACACACACACACACACACACACACACACACACACACACTGATGAGCTGGTCAGATGTGCGCGCTCGTGCGGCTGTTGTGCTGGATGAAGCAGGAGGAGTTCACAGACCATCCAGTATGTCGCATTCTCTCTGAATATTGAGAGCTTTCTTTTAGCTACAATTTCCCACGTTCATAGGCTAAATTTGGGGGGGTTGATCCCTGCCCCATACGGCGTTTACGTGCCGTTACAGGTTTATTATTATAAGGGGCACTGCTGTTATATTGAGGACATTTAATAACGAGAGCGAAAGAGACGGGACTCGTTATTAGGCTACTTATTAACATGTATCAGTGCGTGGACTTCAACTCGGGCGGATTATCTGCGGGATGGCACTGACTAATGTGTGAATGTATTAGAGGGAAGCTGATAAGTTAGTGCTATCTTTTCTCTTTCTAATGTCAAGGTCCCTCTGATAGAGGGAAGAGTCCAGTCAGATAGGATTACGCAACATGTTTATGTTGAATGGAGACAACATGAAGTCCAAACAGACATTATTTAAGCGTCTGAAAGAAGGATTTAGTCCAGGATCCCCCCTTCCCTCCCATCTGGTAAGAATCGCCCTAAAGGCATATTTACGAAAAAAGTACAGTTCTGATGGACACTTCTATATCATGTCCTGCGTCCTATAGATACGGCCCACAAAACGCTTTCATGGGTCAGATTAGTTGTTTCTTTTACGCCTCCTCTGCTCCCTCCCTCCCTTCTCTCTCTCTCTCTCTCTCTCTCTCTCTCTCTCTCTCTCTCTCTCTCTCTCTCTCTCTCTCTCTCTCTCTCTCTCTCTCTCTCTCTCTCTCTTTGTCTCTCCTCCCTTCTCTCCTCCCTCTATCAGTCAGTGCGCCCGTTGGCACAGGAACGATTGAAAGTGACACACTGATTAGAAACCGGTCCTTTTGCACCGATACATCCCGCTATTACTGTAACTCACACTCCGGGGCTTTGCTTTTCGGTCAGGACCGCGTGCTGTGTCTCCCGGGTTGTCTGTTTTTTTTTGTTTTCCCGGCTGCGTCGCGTTATTTTTGCGCAAAAGCTTTCTCTCTCTCCCTCTCTCTCTCTTTCCGAGGATGAAGCCATGAGTTCAGAGGAAGGCAGACTTGTGGCACAGAGACGCGTTTTAAACTAAAAGGCGGACAAACGCGTAAAAAGGAAGGACGGAGGGGGAAAGAATTTCATCTGCAACATCAAGTTTGTGAGTCGGACAGAAAGGTCTACGGCTTCAGGACAGACCACTACCGGTGCTCGCAAAGTCTCTCCCTCTCTACGCCTCGTCTTCCCCACAGAGAGCATCCATCCGTCCACCTCTCCACTCTCTCCGCTGCTTTACGCTCTCTCTCTCTCTCCCCCTCCCAGTAACTATCACTTTTTTCTCCTCTGTGGATCTCCGGTCCGGTCTCCCAGACGAGTCCAGATTCAGCTCCCCGGGCCTCTTTTTTTTACCAGCGTGATCCGCCGTTTATCCAGGAGCAGAACCACAGCTCAGCCCTGGATTCAATACTCCTGATCAATGGACAGAGCCTCCTCAGCGGCCAGCAGCGCTACAGACACACAGCCGTAAACAGTGAGTGGACACACACACACACACACACACACACACACACACACACACACACACACACACAGTTCTGCAGGTTCATCTGCACACCACAAATGCTTCAAACTGCTAATTTACGATGAAGTGAATGTTAATTATTTAAAAATAAATAAATAAAGTGATTCAGTTACCAATACCAAACTTCAACTTTGGCTCAACGCCACTGCTCCTTTAGTTAATTCTATAAACCAACTATTAATGTTAATATTAATATTAGTTTGTCCTTGTATTGTCTTATATGTCTAAAATATCTGACGTCCATCTACAATAATAATAGATCATATTTTTCAAAATTAGCCAGTCGTTTTTCTATAATAATACAAACATTTTCTCAAAGTTTTCTGTACAAATTGAATCGTATTTATTGAATTAACCCCCGCATGATCAATGTCAGCTTCTTTTAGTAGCCGTATTATTATTTTTAGGTCGTATTTAATATTTTTAAATACGCACAAGATGTATAGACACGTCAACACAATCCCACATAAGTTATTAAAGAACTCAACCAGTTTATCAATATTGTGAGCTCAATATTTAAAGGGATCGTTGCTGCTATTTTTGGAGGCTTGGCAGGAAGTGTTTTGATTTATCGAAACACGTTCAGAATAATCTAGACCAAAAATCTATCACTGCAAGTTGTGTGTGTGTGTGTGTGTGTGTGTGTGTGTGTGTGTGTGTGTGTGTGTGTGTGTGTGTGTGTGTGTGCGCGCACGTTATTTTCAGAAAACAAATCTTCTAAATGCGTCACAACTTTTACCTTGTGACTTTTTTAACTTAGAAAAAAATAATAATTAATGAGCCGTTACTGTGAAAGGTGTCAGCGATGTTACTGTTTAACACGTGCAGAGTTTTAGTGTTAAATTCAAACTGCATAATCCCCGGTAAACGGGACAGATGATGAAAAAAACATATTTTAACATATATCATTTTCCGAGGGCCTTTTAACCTCTGAGACACACACACCCACACACACATGGGACAGTAGGTTAAGACACGCAGCCTCGGAGCAAAGATACCGTCAGAGTGGGTGAAATAGTCAGAGAACATTCAGAAATATGAATATCATAACGCTCAGGTCTGATCAGGGACCGTGGAGAAAATGTAGGCCTCCAGTCTGTTCTGCGTTGTCCCAAGAAACTGGAGCCAAAATGCGTTTAAATGAGAACCAGCCCTGCTGCAGACCGTCATGTCAGGAGCAATACGTTGTCCTGCACTAAACATGGAGAAATCAAACCCACATCCACATCGCATAGACCCTTTCTGTTTTTTACAATCAAGTGTGCACTTGTAGCCAGTGTTTTAGTCTACTATACGCAGCATACCCACTAAGAAAGCTCCAGGATTTCCACATACCCACTTAAAAATGCGCAATGACATGTAACAACAGACTTTCCATTATATTTTGAACTGTCATCTGTGTTTTCCATAGGCTAAATAAAGGTATCTCCACCGTAAATTGGTGCATTAAAGTGGGTCAGAATGAAGGAAATGAAGTCTTTGACGCTCAAAACTTCCCTGGGGGAGGACACCCCCCCCCCAACCACCACCACCAAAAGGCAGATTCTGGCCAATATATATATATATATATATATATATATATATATATATATATATATATATATATATGTTCACAGTGCAGTATACCCACTACAATACATTAGACTACACCACTGCTTGTAGCCAGGGTCCAAAATGAACGTTTTTTTTGTCCACCAGCCAAATAAAATGTTCCGATTTGACCAGCCATTCAATAGATTGCCATTTGTTTTTTTTTGTTTTTTTTCAAATCTACCAACCACTTGCTTATTTTAACAGCATTTGGCTGGTAGATGGTGTTCATTTTGAACCCTGCTTGTACCTATTAACCACACCCCCCCCCGTCCCCTTACACGTTCGGGCTGAACTTGAAAAAAAGGGTTAGTTTGAGTTGAGTTTGTTAGAGAACCAGTCCTGTTAGCAGACCGTCGTGTCTTTGACTTTGTCCTGCACTAAACATGAAGAAATCAAACCCACATCTCCAAATTTTTTTTTTTTTTTACAATCAATTGTGCACTTGTAGCCCTATTTACATACTTCATATTATTTTTACCAGCTCGGTCTGAAGCTGCTTATTAGTTTTAGTGGACCTGCCCAGTTGATTTTGAGAACGTGAACTTGCCTTTTGGACACTTTAGACATCTAGCTAAATTGTGGACGTCCAAACTTCTACTCCTAATTGCATTTCTTTTTATCAAATAGTTTTTTTCCATTTGGGAAAGTTTTCGGATCTGTCTGTGTTCTTATGATGGTGTAGCTGCCCTTTCTGTGTTGCTCTCTTATAAGTCATTGCCAATGAGGGTCGTCCCTCGGTGATCCCCCCAGTGTAAATGAAGGTTGAATGAATACACGTTTCAAAGCGTCACATACGGCTCAGACGATTGGTTTATGTAGCCTACAAGAAAGCAGAAAAGTTTATTTTTTCCCCTTCTTCTCATTTATTAAATCGACCGTCTTCCTTTAGCCTATTTCTCACACCGACAGCAGCCTCAAACTAAAACCTCTCATCCTCTCTGACCTTTAAAAAATAAAAATAAAGACAGCAGGCTGACTCATCTTTTCCAAAACCTCCAATCCAAAGTGCGTTTATGCTTACACTCTTTTTCTTTTTCAAATTAAACGCGTGTGAAACGCCTGCTGCCATTCACACACACACACACACACACACACACACACACACACACACACACACACACACACACACACACACACACGCACACACACACACACACACGCACACACACACACACGCACACACACACACACACACACACACACACACACACACACACACACACACACACACACACACGTCTCTCTTATTCCTGAGGGGATTTCTAGTTTAGTTTGGTTTAGTTTATTGGTTTACATATATACAAATATATACACATAATCAATATCAGATGTGATGGAGAGATGAAATTAAAAAAAACTCTCCATGCATAGTCCAGTTAAGAAACTAAAATACTGAAAAGAAAAAAAAAGACAAGAGATGAGGGAAAAAATCAACCCAAACTAAAATGACACACAATATCAATTCTCACCTGAGCAGGTAAAGTGTGGATGGAGAATTTGGATAATCCGGATTCCTATTTAGAGCAGAAACGCAATTTACACATAGCAGTAATTAACAATATTAATATAATTAAAATAGGCCTGATAATGAATTGAAAACATACTGACAGCACTGTGCACTACACGCCACTGTCAATCATCTTCTCTTTCCCGCAGGCTACAATCACCAGCACTTTAGAAAGAATGATAGAAAAATAACATGAATACAGCTTTTTTTTAATATTTCTTTTTAAGCCAACCGCGAGGAAAAACGGATTCGTTTCAGCTGCTGTGATGGGAGAGTGCATGTGTGCAGCCGCTGCAGGTTGTCTGGCCTCCATGTCTGCTTAAAGTTTGCGCACATGTTCCAAAAAGAAAAAAGCGCAGACTCTGTCAGGGCGTGAAAGGATTCATGTGTAAAGAGTTTGCGTATCCAAAATAATAGAGAACTCATCTTCTCTTTGGCTTTCACTGCAGAAGCTTTAAATGTGCGCGAGGCTTTGAGGCTTTTCCCCTCATTCTGCCGCCAAGATGTGCGCATTATTTATGGTTTGCAATTTCATGCATATAACGAAGACTGTTGGCCTTTTTTATTTTTTAGCTTCACTTTGCAGTTTTTTTTAAGCATAGCTGAAATATTCTGGTTTCATTAGTCGTTCATTTTCTAAATTCTGAAAGATTAATGCCACTTCATAGTCTCATAGTTCTGACCAACAGTTTCGATCAGACACAATTAGACCAAGACATTTCATTATAATTCAGATTCAGATTAAGTATTTGTTCATTAGATTTGCATCAAATAGAAATGTGTCTTTGGCACTGACTATCAGACAACACACACAACACTTAGAACTTGAAACCCTTCATCTTTAATTCTTCAGTGACCCTCCTCCTGTTCTTCTAACTGCCTCTGTGTGTGAACTCAGCTATCTGTTGACGGGAATAGGGGTGTGTCTGCGCTATTAAACCGCAGATTAGATAGTGGAGCAGCTCTGTGGGCACTAATGATGCTCCTCTCTGGCTGGCTGTGGGCGTCACTCACAGATCTCTATAATATCTCATATTCAGCCTGCCTGGTGCATATTTTATTTCATCTGTGGCTCGCTGTGACTATGGATGATAAATCCATGTCTTTTAAAAAAAAAAAAAAAAACTGAGACGTGATCTTACTATGTTTTGCCCACTCTGGTGAGGCTGGTGAGAGCTGTGGTGGATGGGTTTGGCATCTGTGTGTGTGTGTGTGTGTGTGTGTGTGTGTGAGTGTGTGTGTGCGCGAGAGTGTGTTACAGTAAAGTTTTCCCCTCTAAATGTGTGACAGTATAACAGGAACACCTCATGATGTAATGCAGTTCAAGCATCACTTAAGTCCCTGGACTATAGCATGTTGTGGCACTATTATTTTGTCCACCCCCCCTGTACTGTATACATACCTGCATGTGTCTTATTCGTCCCTGCTGTGTGTGGCTGTAGTCTGAGTCAGTGTGTGGTCCCTGGAAGTGTTAAAGCAGAGTCTGTGTAGCGTGCTGGCTGTGGTTTGTGTGGCTTAGTGTCTGTGTCTGTGTGTGTGTGTGTGTGTGTGTGTGTGTGTGTGTGTGTGTGTGTGTCTCTGTGTGTATGTATAGATGAGTGTGTTTAAGCATGCATCCTCTAGCTGGAAGGGCGAGGCTATAAATGCTCGCTGTTAACTCTTCATCCCATATTATCAAATGAGATGTTTACGAGGGAGCCAAACATGTTTGCCAGAAGGCCTTCGTCTCGCCCCCTCACCCTGGTTATTTTCCTCTGCGACTCTGTGTGTGTGTGTGTGTGTGAGTGTGTGTGTGAGTGTGTGTGTGTGTGTGTGTGTGTGTGTGTGCGCACGTGTTTGCCGTGAAGGTCTGTCTTCCCCTCACACCAACTCTCCCCACATCAGAGTGTGACACATCTGATGGCCATAAACGGCAAATTCCACAATAATGTAACCTTCCCTAACAGCAATCATTTCTTATAAACAGCCACATGAAGAAAAAAATTTTTTTTATGTTGTTCTCCATTTTGTTTTTAAAAAAACAATTCTGATTACTTTTTGTGTGCTTCCTTCTTCTGGGGTTGTTTTTCTGGAAAGCATTTTAACACATCCCAGCTTCATTACGTCTGTCCCTCCCTGTGCATACATTGGGTTTGACAGCAGAGCTTTTAATATCGCTCCCCTCCTCCTCCTCCTCCTCCTCCTCCTGCTCCTCCTCCTCCTCCTCCTCCTCCTGCCTTCTTTTATCTGTGCTGCTACAGGGCCAAGCATTAACCAATAGCTTGATAACCCTGCTATAAAAGTGGACGACCTATATCTGGATATTTTCCTACATAGGTGACCTCTCCGGTTCTTCTCTTGCTATCAGTCTGGTTTTGCATGTTAAAGGCCCAACCCTTCATTAGCAGACATAGTACCTTAACAGTAGAAGAGATACTGGAGAGGCAGTTAGAGCAGCTCTGCCGTGGGAGAGGTTAGTTGTGTTTCTTACTCACACTTTGAGATCCATTAGTTCCATACGTAGGACAGATTCAATGTGAGCCTGCTGTTCTGATGATTGCGTTCACTTTTCACCCGCAATTATCCCTCTCATACTTCTCTTTTGTTTTAAATCTCAGAGAGTAAGTGTGCCAGTTGCTGCTCTCTGTTTCCTGCACACTTATCACAATGGGATTACAGGGATGTAGTGTGTGTGTGTGTGTGTGTGTGTGTGTGTGTGTGTGTGTGTGTGTGTGTGTGTGTGTGCGTGCGTGTAGGCAGGAGGCAACATAAAAACAGCTTTCTGTGGTGCATTTATTTTACTCTACCTGTTGCTTCCCCTAAATCTTTACATTTTGTTCTAGAGCTATAAATATGAATCGATTAGTTGTCAACTATTAACTGAAAAAAAGTTCTCTGATTCCAGCTTGTTAAATGTGAATATCTTCTAGTCTCTTCTCTCCTCTGTGACAGTAAACTGAATATCTTTGAGTTGTGGACAAAACGAGACATTTGAGGACGTCATCTCGGGCTTTGGGAAACATTGATTGACTTTTTTTTTACCATTTTCTGATATTTTATAGATTAGACAACTAATCGATTAATCCAGAACATAATAGACAGTGAAACGAATCGTTAGTTGTAGCCCTATTACTACAAGAACTGTACACACGTTGCTTCATCTGAGGCCGAACATCCAAAAAAAAATGTTCCCAAACTTTACAAGTGATGCAAAAATAAAAGCACAAGAGAGAGTGATAGAGATAATACTGTCAGGGCACGCCCTCATACTCTGCTTCTGACTGGCTAGTAGTCCTTACCTAGCTACTGTCAGGGCACGCCCTCATACTCTGCTTCTGACTGGCTAGTAGTCCTTACCTAGGTACTGTCAGGGCACGCCCTCATACTCTGCTTCTGACTGGCTAGTAGTCCTTACCTAGGTACTGTCAGGGCACGCCCTCATACTCTGCTTCTGACTGGCTAGTAGTCCTTACCTAGGTACTGTCAGGGCACGCCCTCATACTCTGCTTCTGACTGGCTAGTAGTCCTTACCTAGCTACTGAGCTTGTGCGACTCCCAAAAAAGATGTAACAGAAGTGAGATGCCTCACTCTGTAGCTAAAACAGAGAGCTCAACACACAGGGTGAAAAGAGGAGCTGCAGCAATGTGCAGTACAACTAAAATATGGTGTTTTTTGAAAATTAAACCATGTAAACTTATTCTGATATAACGTCTAAATACAATTATGAACCTGAAAATGGGCATAATATGAGCACTTAAAAAAAAAAAAGCAGTTTTCATGGACTATTTGAACCAGTCATTATACCATATGTCTTTGAAATGAATGGGTCTAGCAATCAGTGTTTGTCAGCCGTCTGATTTGTAGAGTTTAGACTGGCTTTGAATTACACGTTAGCCTCTGTTTGTGTGCGTTTACGTCTTTGAGCTGGACATATTGTTTAGAAATGTGTTTGTTGTCGTGTCATATACTCTTCTATTTCTCTGGGTGTGCCTACATTTTTGCTCTGCAATCTTGTCTTTGGCTCTCGGTGTGTATTTGTTATGTCTAGAACGCGTAATAATGTGGAATTTGATAGTGTCTTATCATCAAAAACACAAGGTCGTCCCAGCATCAGACACGATGCGGGACAAACAGAGCAGAGTGGGGCTTTTATTTCTTTATATCTGACTGTCTTTAAATCAGAAATATTTAAAGGTGAGATTGAGTTCTATTTTTATCAAAAAGATGGCAAGTGATGAAGATATAGCAGCTCAGTTTCACTTTTATTGACAATTTAATCGACAGGTTTGAAAGGCAATATCTAAATAATTGATTATATTGTTCCTCTGAGAGGTGTGGCAGTTAACCAGAGAAGCAATAAATTGGGAAATGCATCATGACCGCTCTTCTTATCAAAAACACATTACATGGTCTCCATAGCAAATATGTAACAGCTCCTCTTATCACTTCTTTATTAACTGCCCCAGCTATCACACGCCTTATCAAACAATGCAACACAGATGGATTTAGGATGAAGAAGATAACCATCACAGTGTTTTAAGGCTGATATCAGGCCATGATTTAATGTGATGCACTGTATAGTGTCACACAGAGAAAGACAGTGTGTAGAACAAAAGGTTATTGCTCAACACACCTGTAATAATTGCATAAAATAGATTAGCATTTATCAGTCTGTGGCTGGATGGTTCTGTGGGCACGTCCGAGTCATTGTTTTTTTTTTTTTTTTTTCGTGGCATTTTAGGCCTTTATTAGACAGGACAGCTTGAGATGTGTAACGGAAGAGAGAGGGAGAATGACATGCAGCAAAGTTACCGCAGGTTGAACCCCAACCTGCGGCCGCTGCGGTAAGGACTGCGCCTTTTGAACATGGGGCGCACACTCAACCAGGTGAGCTATCCAGGTGCCACCGCATCCAAGTAATTATTTACATAATTCGTCACCTTTTTAAGGTGAAAAGAGAGAAACTGGGATGTCAGCAGGGGTGGAGACAGACGCTTTAAACATTCGGCCCAAACCTTTTTCCCCCTATTTA
>CM042327.1:4645507-4678007 GCA_023566125.1 Zingel zingel
GGACTCAATGACGATGACTCTTCAAAATAGCCTCAGGAAGGAACTTGTTTTGGTGGAACATGTGTACGTTCAAAAGTAGTTTTAGTCGTGCAACAGAAAACTCAGATTGGACAGATAGTCTAGCTAGCTGTCTGGATTTACCCTGCAGAGATCTGAGGAGCAGTTAACCATAGTCCTCACAAATCCACCACAGGTTAGAACGCCAACACAAAGAAAGAGGAAGGGGACGGACATCCGGATGAAAATTAGGGACGTCCGGCGGAATTCCTGGCGGAATCTGAAAAATCCCGGAAACGAAACGTCATCGATATAGACTACACTGTAAACCTTTGATGTAAATGTGCAGCTAAAATCTCACAGTATCGTACTGTTTTAATGTTATACAGGATCATACTGTAAATGGCAAGGCATTCTGGCAATTTTGGCAATTTTACAGATTACAGATATTTACTGTTAATACTAATGCATCTTGGGAAAATAAAGGAAAAAACGGGAATTGCCCTGCATCAAGTTTATTATTGTAATTTCAAATAATGCAGTAAGAAACTGTCTGTTTACAGTAAAATACCTTAAAACAGTATGCATCCTGTCAATAAACATAATAGTTTATTGCTAAGCTGCTGCCAGTATATTACTGTAAATTTACGGTGAAAAGTTTTACAGTGTAGAGGGACACACCAGCACTGTCACATCTCTTCTTCTTTCCACATTCTGTAAGAAACTTGAAATTCAGGTTTTACAAAACAAGGTGTGATTACAGCTCGGAGCTATTTTGTAAGCCAAGGCCTTTGGTTGCCTAAAATTATAATTAAAATTCAAACAATCGTTTAAAGCAACACCATGCTAATGCTACGACTACGCTCTCACCGCCAACTGATAAAACACCCAAACTGCCGTGCAAGCAACGAAACAAGCGGAAATGTGTCTGTGAATCAAGATTTCAGAGCTTCTGACAGGGACAGACATCAAGTTTTGAGAGTTTACGTGGACTGAATTCATGAGTATGATGGAGCTTTTGAACAATAACAGCTGTGTCCCTAAATTCTAGCGAGCTACAGGCCACGCTTGGCTCATGATGTACAAAGTTGCATTGACCTCAGTATTGTGCATCCAAACCTTTCTTTATGCTGATCTATCCTTGCATCCTTGAAGGAGCAGTTAGGAATAGCCATTTTGGGGAACTAGCTAATAATTTGCTTTCTTGCTGAGAGTTTGATTTTTGAATATGAAGCTACAGCCAGCAGCCAGTTAGCTTAGCATAAAGTCTGGAAACAGGGGGGAACATCTAGCTTGGCTCTGTAATAAAATCTGCCTACAGTTCACTAATTAAGACGGTATGTCTCCTTGGTGTAATACTTACAAACCAGGGGAGACTTCAGAAAGTCACTGATGATCCCTGCTGGTCGTTTAAAACAGATATAACATGTTGATTAGTGAGCTTCAGAGGGGCTGGTAGGCAGATTTTGTTATGTTCAGACAGAGCCAAGCTAGATGTTGATGATGTTTTTAGTAGTTATACTAAGCTAAGCTAGCCAGCTACATATGTATCGTACAGACATGAGAGCGGCGTTGATATTCTCATTTAACTTTTCCCAAAATGTCAAAGGAATCTGTCCTTGCACACTATTAACTTGCAGGACTGGTTACCTCTTCACTGTGTTTTTTCTTTGTCATTAATAAAATGCTGTAACATGTAGAATAACACCAACTTATAAAAGCAGATGAAAGACTTTGGCTGGTAGGTATTTGCTCAGAAGTTATGTGTTTTAGTGGTGACAAATTGAAATTAATAAGAAAGAAAACAGAAGAACTCGTAGCTATAGCTGGAGGCGCAATGGCAGTAGACATGGCATCAAACTTCAAACAGAAAATCCAATAAATTGAACAGATTACTAACTTTAAAGTTGTTTGGCTTGGCAGAGAAATACATTAAAACAGTAAAATATCAGGTCAAACCGCCTCTTTTTGTTAGTATGAAGAGGGTTTTAATCAAAGGCATTATTAATAGTCATGATTTTCCAACCTCCAAGTGTCTCTCTCTGTGTAAACTATGGTGCTACTACCACATACTGACTCAGAATTAAATACCGTGAAGCTTAGGGGTCAAGACGAGAATGATCCTTGAGAGGAGACACTCCCTCTAGTCAGCGTCCTGAGAAGGAAACTGAATGTGAGGTTGTCTATTTAGAGCAGACACTGTGCTGTTACACTGGCAATAAGCACAAGAATGTTTTAAAAACACAACTAAGACACAGACAGAGCCTGTAAAACTCATTAAAGACACAACAAAGAGCTGGACGGGGATGTCTCCGCAAGACAAAAATACACTGTGCATTTGCGTGTGTGTGTGTGTGTGTGTGTGTACGTACAGTATGTGTGAGAATGTTTATGAAGCAGAGGAAAAGAAAAACTCTGTAATTTACTGCTGCACACATGGTAGTCATCTGCAACAGGACAGTGTCATTTACTGCTGTCTTTTCTCAAGTATGCAGAAAATGCCATCTGGGGAAGTTGCCTCACATCGATATATAAAATGGTAACAACAGAGCAACAGTAAGCAACAAGGCTATTGCAATAGACTGCAAATGGTGGGAGATCCCCATCTGTTTGACATCTCGTTCCAGAGAGAGAGAGAGAGAGAGAGAGAGAGAGAGAGAGAGAGAGAGAGAGAGAAAGAGTGTGTGTGTGTGTGCGTCATCTCCACCAGGTCTCGTTTGAATCAAGTCTGCATACCCATGAGTGTGCAGACGTGTTTCTAACGTGTAGGAGATTGTGTGTGTTTGTGTTTGTGTGTGTGTGTGTGTGTGTGTGTGTGTGTGTGTGTGTGCTCCCCGTCTCATAAACACACTGCTGCAGGTAATCCCTTTACTGCTTCAAGGACAGCAGCTCTTATCAGACCAGCAGCCCACCTGACACCGACCGTGTACTCTCGACCTTAGTTAGGTACTATAAACCTGGATCAAGATATCCTGAATTTAAACCTGAAATCTGACTCAAGTTACTCAGATTAATTACATCTACCTAAAGGCAGGGTTGGTAACTATTCCCAATATACACTTTATATATATATATATATATATATATATATATATATATATATATATATATATATATATATATATATATATATATATTGTTTGAAATGGTTTTTACATCCCAAATTAATTTACGTAATCGACGACACAAATGTTAAAGAGTAACTTAAAGGTCCCATATTATGCTCATTTTTGGGTTCATACTTGTATTTTGGGTTTCTTCTAGAAACACATTATTTTTCTCGTACTGTCTGTCTGAATATTCCTGTATTCACCCTCTGTCTGAAACGCTCCATTTCACTGCCTGTTACTTAGAGCCTCCCTCCTGAAAAAGCCAAGTCTGCTCTGATTGGTCATTGTTTCCGGTTCCTCCGCATCTACGCTCTCGGCGTCTCTGCACCATCACTGCAGCCGGGGAATGACTGTAACGGCACTGGAGCAGCACTTTATACCTACCGTATATATAGTATAGTTGTGACATCACAACCGTACAGAAATGCTGACGGCTCATTTAAAGGCACAGTTTCTGAATACGGACTGTGTGCATTTCTCTGTGGATTGAGCATTTTGATACTTGTACCTTATTTATCCAGCACCTCGATATGCTTTATAATAGAAAAAGACATGGAAATCTAAATTTTTACAATAAGGGACCTTTAAGACATGGCTATATATATACATATATACACACTGTGTATAATACAGATCTTTTTCCTTGTTTCTTTTAGTTGTAAAATTCAGAACTGCAATTGACAGCCTGTTAAAGCGAGTTAGAAAAATAAACAACACACAGATGCACATTATCCTGCAGTGATGGCTGAAAACAGCCCACTAAATTGCACGCCGAGTGTTTGCTACGGTTTGTAGATGAATGCCATTAGTAGCACTTTTAGCCTCAATGTTTTCGCCAAGTATCAGGGGGAGGTTTTTCTCTCTCTCTGTCTCTTTCTCTGTCCCTGTCTGTCTCATCAGTGTGTGTGGAAAACAGTGAGCCACATTGGTCCTCTTTTCACATCAATGCACTCCCCTCTAACAGCACCACACCAGGGGCTTCAAAGGCAAGACTAAACGGGATGTCACAACTCAACAAACAATACTCTGAGAAATGACTTGAGCACTGTTTACTTCCAGTGTGTTTGTGTGCCAGTGTGTGTGTGTGTGTGTGTGTGTGTGTGTGTGTGTGTGTGTGTGTGTGTGTGTGTCTGTGTCTTGCAGACTCAAGTTAACCCTTGTAAGGTTGCATTTGCTCACACTAAAGTTTACGTACACTCGGCGTGGAATACCGTGTAGTCCTGCAGTATCACAGACAAAACACGCACACACTTCCCATGAGCTTCTCTCAAATGAATACTTTTTGTTTTTTAAAACAAGCGTTTATGTTAAATGAATAATTTCTGGCTTAAATTATACATTTTTTCCCTTGCGGTCCATGACCAAAATTACACAGAGTCCCAGCTATTTTCTCCCAGTTTGAATTGTGTCCTGCATTCTTGCGTCCCCGCGGTGTATTTAAAGTCGCCGCCGAGGACCACGGCCTTTCTTTAATTAGCTTAGCCCAGTAATTAACTGGGAGATATTGTTTATTTCAATTATAAGGGTCTGAAGGCTTTTATAGAATGGATGGGAGCAGACCTGTACTTTAAGGCTTTAGCCAAAGAACAGTTAACAGTGGTCAGTGAGAGCGGGAGCATTGTTGCAGTGCCACGTCTAACAGGCCACAAAGGGTCACTGCTGCAGACCTCGTCAGCAATCCACTGGACATCTGAGTCTTAAATCCTGGTTCTAGCAGTGTTCCTTTACTTTAGAGCTGCAAAGATTAAATTGATTAAAGGTGTTCTAAGAAATGTCACACGTTTTTTAGGCTACAACATTTTTGTCACATACAGCAAACAAACACTCCTTACTATCCGTGAGCTGCCTGTCCCCTGAACACACTGTAAAAAAACACGGTCTCTGTAGCCCAGGCTCTACAAATGCCAACAAAAACAAACTGGCCAACCTGCACCATGAAACATAACAAACAGTCTTCCAGCGTTCCAGCCAATAACCGACAAGCGGGTGGGGGTTGGGGGGGGTTAGTGCGTGGAAGCACGGAAGGGAGGGAGAGGGGATGGGGTGAGGAGGACGGAGGAGGATTGAAAATACTTGAAACGTCAACAAGAAGTGCAACATCGCTTAGAGCACCTTTAAGCGATTAGTTGTCAACCATAATATTAATTACCAATTATGTTGATAATTCGAATAATCAGTTTGAGTCATTTTTGTGCGTAAAAAAGTTAAAATTTCCTACTACTTTCCACAAGATAGCCATGTCAGGCCACTTGTCCATGAGTACGCATTCTTCTGCGCATACAGTTTCCGGGTGTAGTTCGGTAGAAAGAACAATGCAGACTGATAATTAGCACTACAAGTAAGAGAAAAATTATGTATTTCTGATTTGGGGGTGAACTGTCCCTTTAAGAACGAGCAGTATTCCCCAAGAACACTGCACTTTGTGTGTAAAATGAGCGGAGTTCCCCTTTAAAACACAACCAAGTCAATTGTATTTGGAAGAGAAAATATTATTTTATCACCCAAACTAACTATCCATTGTAATCAGCCATCACAGACTTGGTACAACATTGATGCACTTGTCATATTTGTGCACACAATTTACATGTGAAATAAGGGATTACAGTTTTTTCCAACTGCTTACACACATTTTCAAAACTATGTCTCCTTTTTTCAAAACTCTACACACAATTCCCAAAACTGCACACACAAAATGCAAAATGCCACACATCTCCTTCAAAATGAAACACTGCATTCAAAATACCATGAACACATCTCAAAATGAAGCATTTGCATCAAATGGAAAACACTTTTTTCATAATAGTAAATGTTTGGATATACCATGTACACACTGTTGTTCTAAGTCTAAAGCTCTTTTGTCTTTCATAGGCCTATATCTACATTTACAATGTTCTAGAGGGAAAGTAATCTGCTGAGAGTGGTTGAAAAGTGCACTGTAAACAACAATGTAATGTTACAGTGAAACAGAAAATATTTATTGGACAAAATATCACGTTTGTAAGAGGAGCACAGCGTTGTATACAGTAGCACGAAACAAGAAAACAAAATTACAAACATCTGTAAACCAAAGGTATCATTTTTAGAATAAAGAATATGTATGTGTGTGTGTGTGTGTGTTGTGTGTGTTTGTGCGTGCTTGTGTGTCGTGGCGGTGGGGTGTCGTAGGGTGGGGGGTGGGGGGGGGGATTGTATGCACAAACAAAGTCTGATTGATTTGTAATGCTGAAATAGTCATTAGATAGTTGCATGCAGTATGGACGCCATTGTAAAGCTACTCAAGATGGGCTTTTCTCATTGGTCAACCCGTGGTTGATCACATGATGAATAAGTGTGGCCCTGATCTCATCAGAGATGGCTCTCCTTTCTCTTCTTTGCCCACCTCCTCCTCCTCCTCATTGTCGTCCCCTGTCTGTCCCTCCTCCTCCCCTTGCTCTCTGTCTATTGTTGGCATCCATTGTTCAAAACAGGTAATCTGACCTTTGACCTCTGTATAGGCCAATACTAAAGCAGTGATTGGTTAGTGTTCAGTTATGACATAATGTGTTTGCACATGTGAGGAGTGTGTGTGTGCCCTGGCGAATAAGTGTAGCATTTTGATTGGTTGTGTTTAGAAAAATAAAGAAAGTCACTTCCTGTTAGATTGTTGTGTCTTAGGTAGAGAATTGTGTGTAGTGGTTTAAGCGATTGAAAACTGAGTGAAAGGCTGAGAAATAGCTTATGGTTTTGGAGATTTGCTGTGTAATTTTGCACTTTGAGTGAGAGGTTTCAAAAATCGTGTGACATGAAAAGATTTTGTGTGTAAGCAGTTGAAAAACATTGTAACGCCAACCACAGGGGTTGTTCCCTTTCGGTTTTTACCTCAGTCGAGTGTTTTTAGATCATCTGTTTGTAGCATTAGACTTTGTTATAGTGATGTCTCCATTGTTCCCAGATCCCAGCAATAGGCCATGAGTTTCCTGCTGTAAAACAAACAGGTATAAACATTACAAAGTCATTTATCAAAGATTATTCTACTGACATAATTCATCGAGTCTGAACTTGGAAATGTTAAGAAGAAGTTAAGAAATGGATTTTGCTCTGCCGCTTTAATCCAAGCAAATGGTCTTCTACAAAATGACAGAGTGAGTTAAAACGACCAAGCTAAGGATAAAAACGAGCATAAGGTATGCTTTATTAGAAATTTCTATGTATGTTGCATTAAAACTCCTAATAAGCCTGAAACACTGTTGTTCCCTCAGCGGAGGGTTTCGAGGGTTGCACATTTTCTTTTCTTTTTTACAGATGAGCATTTCAGAAGCGTTTTAGCTAAGAGGAGCACTCCCTAAAATAACAGCATGGCAAATTTTCATCAAGAGGAGTTTCTCAGAGTGCAGTGATAGGTGATAGGCTTGAGTCAGGCGTATGGGGTTTCCCTCAGTGTGGGCCAGGGGCGGGAGCTGGAACCAGTTTGGAAGAAGCCTTGCATGCGTGTGCAGGCTGCTGCGACCATTAAGACTTATACCAGCACGGGACAATGGGATTACTGTGTGTACACGTGTATTTGTGTGTGTCTGTGTGTGTGTGTGTGTGTGTGTGTGTGTGCACGCATGCAGGCATCCTGCAGGCATGTGCGAGTGTTGACGAGAGGAGTCAGAGACATCAGTGTGTGTTTGTGTATGGATTTGCGTTTGTGCGGATGGGCACACTCAGACATCAGCCAAGCCACCAGCCGGCCACATAAAAGCGTGTCTCTGGGAGGTGGAATTTTAATGTGGAAATGGGAACAATGATTTCTACTTTTAACTGTGGAGAAGAAACAGAGCCCATTGAACAGCAGACCAAAAAATGATGGATCAATTATTAATGCATTTACCGTCACACTGTGAGCGTGTGGGTGAGTGTGTTTGAGTGTGCGTGTGTGCTTGCATGCAAGCGTGTAGATGTACATCTCCACTTCACTGTGTGCTGCCATGTGTCCTCTGTGAGTCTGTGTTTGTCTGCTTATTCACGCGTTTGCTTCCACCTAACTTGGCATTAATGAAATTGTCATGTTATTTTCAGATGCTGCATGCTGAATATGGAGTGTGTGTGTGTGTGTGTGTGTGTGTATGTGTGTGTGTGTGTGTGAGAAAAGAGACAGACAGAAAAAAATAAGAAAAACAAAAGAGTAGAACGTGCGTTCAGTTTTTTCCTCTGTGTCATAAAATGATCTGAGTATTCCATCTCTTTAAAATGCATTTTGTTACATATTCCCTTACAATAAAAACACACAAAACTCTTGAAACTCAGGTCGTCCCAAGTGCAATATTTCACATAATAGTTTTAGACATATATGTGAAAATCTAATTTCAAATTTGAAATTGATGATTTTACATGCAATGACTTCAATTCAATTTAAAGTGCACAATATTGGAAAATCACATATCATATATAAAAATGTGTAATATCTTAAAACCACATGTGTGTATACACTTGACATGTGAAATGATTTTCCACATGTGGTTAATGTTTAAAGAGTACTGTTGTGTGAGCACTTTTTACATAAGTAGATATACATGTAGATTTTTTTTCCCCACATAAATATGACATAGCTTCCTTTAAATATAGAAAAAAAAACAAGCTTTCATATTGAAAAAGTAGATTTTAATGCAGCTCAGATGACTTAAAACTAAAAATCAAATGTTAGAATATAGCTATCTGGTTCAGTTTGGGTTCTGAAACGTCGCCATGGTGGTCTTAGGTTCCTCTGGGGGTCTTCCCAGCCCTGAGGGGTCCGAGTCCGTTCAGTTCTTAGTGGATTAAATGATTCTCCCCCTGTACGACCAGATAATTAAGAACACAGCTCAGCCTAACAGGAATCAAAGATATAACTGAGATATAAACACAGTAGAAGAGAACAAAAAAGAAAGAGAGAGGAAGATCAGAGGGGTCTGGGGAGAAGAGACGTCTGAAGACAGGAAGAAGAAAAGGAGAGAGGGAGATATGGGAGTGAGGGAGAGAGGGGGGAACAAGGGGACGGAGAGAGAGAGCGACTTCTCAGGACCCGTCTGGATCTCATTTAGAGGATAGTAATGTGATTAGCTTTGTTTAGTTTTCACAGCTCCAGCCAGTCCTCGTGAAAAACCTCTGAGTGTGTGAATGAGTAGGCGAAGTGCATGTGTGTGTTTGTGTATTATGTCTTTTTTGTGTATTATTCTTCATTTTTAGTCCTTATATTTTTCCTAAAGAAATTCAGCTAGAGATATTAACATATATGTCTACACTGCTGAAATACAAAACACCTAATTCAAAAACACACACGATTAGACATAGAAAGCGGTAATTTCGGATGATTTTTGGTGGATGACATAGACCCCAAAATATCAGCTAAACTAGAATTCAACCCGATTATAAAGTAGCATTTGTTGCAGGATGATATTGTGTCCATTGCATGGGTACTTGTGAATGTGAGCCCTCAGTTGTGCAAGTCTTAAGTGTAGTTCCAATACATGACAATGTGGACAGCAGTTATTCAGGACATGGTTTCAGTAAAGGTAAGGAAAGAATTATTTTAAAATATACTTCTTCAAAGCCCTGAGAAGCTAATTCAATTCACCTTTGTTATATGTGGGTGGTGGATACATAATCACAAAACTTAAAGGTCCAATATGTAATACATTTACTGTAATAAATCCAAAAATGACCCCATTGCATCATCAGATAGTAAGGAAACATGCTAAGTTGAAATACTATCTTTTCTGACAACAATGCTAATGCCAGTATTTTCTCCTTTTGATATTTCCGTTCCGTGACGGAATGTCTGTTTGTGTTTTGGCCTGTGTGTTGGTATCAACTGCCCAGTTTGACAGCCAGGCCGGGTTACCAGATATAACGTTACCTGTAAAAACGCAAACCCAGCACGCTACAGCTGTAACGTTAGTACAGCCATAAAAGCAAACAAACGAACAGGATCAACGGAGATAGATTCTACCTATAGTTTCTATCTATAGTTTCTAACAGTTGTGTGACCAGAGATGTAACAAACCCTGGGTAAATATTGGAGATGTTTTTGAAAGATGGAGACAGCTTAGAGCTCAAAAGGACGCAGAGTTGGCTAATTTCCTCCTGAACAGGTAGCTAAGCATTAGCTCCAGTCTAATTTATCACGGCAACAAGGGACGGGCATTTTATGTCATTTCAACATTCATATATTCACATTGAATTATACAGCTAGAGTACCCGAGTTGGTTACTCGGAAAAACAAATTGAGACACAGCCAGTAAAGTGATCCCAACTGGTCCTGGCTAATGCCGCCATGCTAACCCTGCTAACGTTACCGGAGGACCAGGCAAGCGGGCCATGGCTGTAAATTGGGAAGAGATGACCTTGAGTTTGCAGTGTGTTTAGCGATTGTTGTCGTAAATCTTAGCTAATAAAGTGTGTTCAGTCGGGTGGAGAGAACGGCAAGGTAGTGTTATTTTTAGCGGTTCCTACCGTAATTCTAAGCCAAGGAAGTGTGTCTGTCCGTCGGGTGGAGAGGACAGTGAGGTTGTTGTGTTTTTAGCGGTTCCTACCGTAATTCTAAGCCAAGGAAGTGTGTCTGTCAGTTGGGTACAGAGCTCCACGTGAGCACGGGCTTCTCTGACTGTCAATATAGCCAGCATCTAACGTTAGCTACTCCGCTGTGCTGTGGAGTAATGTCTGGCTATGTGAGACAAGCGTCTAGCAACATTGTTGTGGATGCTTCTTCAGCTCGCTTTAGAGGAGGGTCTGGCAAAGTGAGACTATGGATGCTGCGGTCTCAGCCTGACAACCTTTGTGAACTTCGAGTCAGGTGAGGAGGAGCGGGGGAGACGACTCTCTACAGTATTTTGAATTTGTACTGCAGTAACTATTTTTAACACTAGCTGTTAATATTACATGTTGCACCTTTAACCACTGAGCAAAATTTTGATGTTCGTTTCTTTTGTAATTTCAACATGACATCATGACTTCGCGTAAACATACACGCCACTTTTGTAAAGCCGAGTGGCGTGTTATCTTTACGCATTTTGAGCTATCCGCGTGTATGTCTACGCCGTATACAGGGGACAGGTTGCAGACTGATCTCAATAAGTGGCGTATGTATGACATGCCAATGCGTATGCCATTTTGCCGTGTTATCAAGACGCATAATTGCTTTTCGGATGGTTGGGTTTAGGAAAAGAAGAAAGCGACGGTTGGGTTTAGGAAACGTCACACGCGGGACATGATTCCCGGTCTCCTGGGTGAAAGTCCTGTGTTGTTTGACCCATCCTCCACCCCGACCAACCTCCCTATGCAGATTTTCGCCCTTTCATATTACTCGCTACGGCATAAATTAACACGCAATCGCAATTTAATGTAAGTCAATGGAGGCCAAACGGCGTTGATAAACACACTAAAAAGTGATTATGCATCTTGATAACACGCCAAAATGGCATATGAATTGGCGTGTCATACATACGCCACTTATTGAGATCAGTCTGGTAATTTGGTCAAATAAATCTGAAGTGCTCAAACTTGAATATGTAGAAACTGGAGATTCATTTGGCAAATGGATCTTGAAGATTTATGGCGGCACCTAATCTCAAATGTAGGCTGGGCTACAAGACCATAGATATTATTTAACACCCCTCAAACTGCTCAAAATGGGCTTAAACCAAGACTATAAATGTTGAAAATGTAACAAGGAAGTGGGAACATTACTACATTTTTTGTGGGATTGTCCCTTATTGGAAAGAGGTACTAAAAAAAATTTAAGAGTCGCTCAAACAACCAGAATCCCCACCAATGTGTCAGTTAGCGGATAAGCCTCTCACGCTACCAGGACTTACTGAAGCAAAGTTTGGGTTTGTAGTTAACAGGTTTTATTGGAGCAGCTGGGCTTATTTTAGCTACGTGACTGGAAGAGTCCACATAGACACAACACAGAGCATGGTAAGGGTTAGAAGTCATGACAGAAACTGCCATTGTAAATAATGTCTAAAGCACAACCAGCCAAATCTAGTAGAATTTTCTGACTTGGAACATCTTAAAGAGGTTATGAGATACTAGTTAACAGAATATTAAAGGAAGAGTTGGGATTTTTTTTAAAGTTTGGGTGTACGAGGTACTGGAACTGAAGCCGTCATCTCTGCTCTTTTCAAAGCCACCAGACTCCTTTTGACAATTTTACCTCGCAGAACACAGGAGTTTCTGCTCTACCGCTGCCTCAATCGGTTAGTTTGTTTGTTAAGTTTCGTTAGTTCCTAACCCTTTAAAACACCAAAGTCACACAATAACGCTAACTAACTAACCGATCGAGGCAGGTGTTCTGCCAGGTACAATTACGTTTTTTTGTCATTTGGAGTCTGGTGGCTTTGAAGAGAGTATAGATGATGGCTTCAGAACTAAACTTCATCCTGGCACCCCTAAAAAATAATTGCAAAAAAAATCTATTGTGAGCTGTATTAATCTATTGTGAGCTTAGGAGTTCTCCTCTAGGAATATCACAACATCGTGAAACTAAACCCAGAATCTAGACGCCTAGATCACTCAGAAAAAACAATTCTGAGCCATTTTCAGAAAAAAAGTGCTTGTCAGTTATTAGTTAAAATTGCATCAATCTCTAATTTTCAAAAGTTATTGATACTACCTTTAGGAAATGTCTGCGTTTCCCTAGATAAATATCTGATTTCATTCATAATACCACCTCACCTTTGTAGTAATGGCCCTGTGGCTCAGCATCAAAGGAAGTTTTCTCAGAATTGTTGGTGGCTTTCTAGTTACATAATTTGGTGTTTCCCCTACCATGATGCTCCACAATTATGTTAAAATGCGCAGTTAGCACAGTAGAATGTTTAAAAAATATTTTACGTTAAAAGGGTTCCAGGCATCCCTAAAGCTCTAATCCTAGAATCGCCCCTGCCCTCATGTAAACTTAATACTGTCTTTTATTTTGCTTTCTCACATTTGTGCAATTCGTATTGTCAATCATATAAACCAATAAAAACTAAAAGTGACAAAAATCTTTAATGTCTCTGTCCAGGCATCATCAAGGTGGGAAGGTGGAACCCTCTGCCTGTCCACTTCCTGACTGACGCACCAGAAGCTACAGTAGCCGACATGTTGATGGAGGTCTACCACATGGTCACTCTACGCATCCAGCTGCAAAGGTCAGATTGAGTTTTTGGTTTCACTTTTCCAGACATATTTGGGTCTAAATTAATTTGTTAAGATTTTAATGTGTGCGACATTTCAGAGTGAGAAAGTAGAAATCTCTCAGTGAGAAACAAAACTGGAAAGACTGCACGTCCGTATTTAAGCACGCACATAATAATAATAATATTAGCATAATGAGGGACCCTCATTATGCTACCGTGGACGTGTGGTGCTATTTTGAGCCTTGTTAGTGGTGTAGAAATAGCAATTTCTTTTTACTTTACAGTGCCCCGACGACTAGCATTATAAGCTAATTAGCGGTTTGGGCTAAAACTGGTCACATTCAATTACCATGAAAACATATCCCAGAGAACGGTCGACTCGGTACACATGTGTTACTAACCCCTAGGTTCATTCTCCGCCGGATTTGTCCTTTAATGGAACAGATTTAAACTTTGTTTAAGTGCTTTAAGCAATTATTTAATACATTATAAACTTCCAACATAACACCCAGTAACAGAGAGTCAGATAGTGTTGTGGGCGGGACATTAAGTCAGACTCAGTGGTGAGTGAAACTGAAGCAGAGGGACAGACAAAGAGCTGGTGCGGAGTGCACCTCCCCAAATATCTTATTATAACGATGAATGCAAAATATTAAAGTGCTCATATTATGCTTTTTGGCTTTTCCCCTTTCCTTTATTGTGCTATATATCTTTTTGTGCACATTATAGGTTTAAAAAGTGAAAAAGCCCAAAGTCCACCCCAAAGGGACTTACCATCTCCAACAGAAAACACTGTTCACAAACTGCTCCAAACAGCTCTATTGTAGTCCAGCCTTTACTTCAGAGACAAACGTGGTCACTTTGGAACACACGTTATAATGCTCGCCTAGCTGCTAGCATGGCACGCCCTCATACTCTGCTTCTGACTGGCAATAGTCCTTACCTAGGTACTGTCAGGACATGCCCTCATACTCTGCTTCTGACTGGCTAGTAGTCCTTACCTAGGTACTGTCAGGGCACGCCCTCATACTCTGCTTCTGACTGGCTAGTAGTCCTTACCTAGCTACTGTCAGGGCACGCCCTCATACTCTGCTTCTGACTGGCTAGTAGTCCTTACCTAGGTACTGTCAGGGCACGCCCTCATACTCTGCTTCTGACTGGCTAGTAGTCCTTACCTAGCTACTGTCAGGGCACGCCCTCATACTCTGCTTCTGACTGGCTAGTAGTCCTTACCTAGGTACTGTCAGGGCCCTCATACTCTGCTTCTGACTGGCTAGTAGTCCTTACCTAGGTACTGTAAGGGCACGCCCTCATACTCTGCTTCTGACTGGCTAGTAGTCCTTACATAGCTACTGAGCATGTGCGACTCCCAACAAAGATGGAACAGAAGTGAGATGTCTCACTCTGTAGCTAAAACAGAGAGCTCAACACACAGGGTGAAAAGAGGAGCTGCAGCAATGTGCAGTACAACAAAAATATGGTGTGTTCTGAAAATTAAACGACATCAACCTATTCTGGTTCAACCTCTAAATACAATTATGAACCTGAAAATGAGCATAATATGAGCACTTTAACTGTTGTAAAACATAAGTGGTTGGCTTTCTCGATTCAACGTAACTGTCCGAATTGTTGCTGAAAAATTAACCAGAATGCAGGAAATTAAGTGTTTGATGCCCCAAATTTCCTAGACCCCCAGAGAAACAATGTTGAACCCAAAGTTACACCCTTGAGCAGACAGTAAGGCTTTTAAACCAGACACTTGGTGTGTGTGTGTGTGTGTGTGTCATTGATGTCATTGCATCTTATTGCAGTTCAAGAATTTTCCATATCTATCAAATTTGAAAGCACGCAAAACACTAAACAACCCGGTGGGGATTTATCTATTATCTGTCTCCGCCAGAGAGAGTCCATGTGCCAGGAACTCCTAGTTCCCTCGAATAAGTGAAGCAGGGTCCTGATGGACAGATAAAAACGGATAAACTCCAGATGAGACGGTTATTATTGTTATTGTGTTGGAACATACCAGCCAGGTTTTGTTTACATGTTTGTGTGTGTCTCCAAGGCAAAATCAGAGCTTTGGCACAATGTGCTCAGAGTCGAAAATGATTCATATGAGGTAAAAATGAAAATAAAAACAGAGAGATTGTAGGAAGATTCATACAGGAAGTAGTGGGGTTTAAGGTTGAGGTTAATACAGGGTGTTTGAAAGATCAGCGGCGCTAGGGCTTAATTTGTGTTTAATTTAGGATTAAAGGAAAAGTTTGATGAGAAAATTGATAATGCTCCCAAGACTGTACGGAAAGTATGAAGCTGCAGCCGGTTAGCTCAGCTTAGCATAAAGAGTGGAAACAGAGGAAACCGCTAGCTTGGCTCCGTTTGAAGGTATCGACCAGCTCCTCTAAAGCTCAATAATTAACACACCATATCTTGTTTGTTTTATGCGTACAATAGTTAAAGCATAAAAAAAGTGTTGGTTTTACAATGTGGTTCTGGGTCTGACTATTTCTTGGCCAGGAGAACTTGCCGAGCAACCAGATGTAGTCACAACCCGAGGCCAAAGATTAGTCCAAAAAATGAAGATGATAAATCCTAGGTTAGGATTATTTAAATTTTTTTGCTGTGAGATGGAAGAGGATATGAACAATAAATGTATTATAGTCTATTTTTTTCTCAAACCAATTTATTACTATTATTGTTGTTGTTGTTTGTAGCTATTTTTGGGGGTGTTGGAGCGATCGGGGGAAGGGTGATTGATTAGTTTGATTTTTGGGATGTCATTTTTCATTTTTACACTTCTGTGCTAGTGGATGGATGTTGTTACCTTTGGAAAAACTGACTAGCTGTTTCCAGTCGTTATGCTAAGCTAAGCTAACAGGTTGGCTGTTACCTTCATATTTATTCTAACTAGTGCAGTGCTCTTTCAAAACGTGTCTGTTTGGAACGGGCCCAATGCTTGACCTCTGATATTACCTGCAGCTTTCTCGGGAATTGCTAAGCTAAGCAACAACAACAACTTCAACCTGGACACTGCACTTCCTCACGTCCTCAGCGATACACCCGCCGAGTGTTAAGCCGATCGGATGGAAGGTTGTCGAGAAAATCTAAGGACAGACAGACTCCTCTCATTCTAGTTAGAACAGACAAGAGCGATATCAATCTTGTCATCTAACCCTTTGCAGGAAAGTGAAAGCACACAGCTATTTCTTTAACTGTTACTGTTTAACTGTTAATAACTAATAACCCAAAGATGGAACTGACTCCTATGTGTGGTTTTGGCTCATAGTTTTTCAAAGCTGGAGGATCTGCCGTGTGAGCAGTGGAACCACGCGACTGTCAGGAACGCTCTCAAAGAGCTGCTGAAGGAAATGAACCAAAGCACTCTGGCCAAAGAGTGTCCCCTGTCACAGGTAACAACGAGATACTGCTACAAAACAACATTATTAACAACAACACAGACCCTCATGTTCCTCAACTTGAATCAAATGGTGCTCATCAGAGAACTGCTCATCAATTCAATAATGTATTCTTAAAGATGTTCTTTAGAAGTGTCAGTCTCTCTCACTGATTAGGCTATCCCATGTCTAATGACTAATGACTAAAGTCAGCCCTCATGAGATAGACATTTAGGATTAATCCAACATGCATTGTATTGATTATTGCTACATTTTCACCAAACTCCACCCCACAAAATAAAGCACTGTCTCCTCAATCACGTTAATCTCCCCAGCTGCATGTTTAGCCCTCTATCCTGGTCTCATAATGACTGTGTGAGATTTATGTGTGTGTGTGTGTGTGTGTGTGTGTGTGTGTGTGTACTGTGTTTAAATGCAGCTCTGGTGGGGGTGTTGATCGCAGCGTGAATTGCAAGCATATGTGTGTGTGGCAGGAGATTCCCTGTCTGCACTGTACTGGCTCCAGTTTCCATGGGTGGCTTCCAATCATGATTAATGTTTATCTATTTCTATTTTGTGTGTGTGTGTGTGTGTGTGTGTGTGTGTGTGTGTGTGTGTGTGTGTGTGTGTGTGTGTGTGTGTGTGTGTGTGAGAGAGCATGCCATGAAGTTGTTGCGTGAGTGTAAGCATTTCACATTATGTTGGTTATTAATTATCTTTCTACACTCTCTTTCTCTCTCTCAGAGTATGATTTCCTCCATAGTGAACAGTTCGTACTACGCCAACGTCTCCACTGCCAAATGCCAGGAGTTTGGTCGTTGGTACAAGAAGTATAAGAAAATCAAAGGTGAGCTGTAGACGGTGGTCCAACTTTTTTCAACACTACAGTTGACTAGGGGTTCCCAATGTGGGGGGTTAGGCTCCCCAACAACATATGATGGAACTAGGGCCGTACCGAACGTCATTTTGTTTTACATTCAAAGCTTCTTTTAAGCTTTTTTTGAATGAAGCAATAAAGCTTTGCAATATTTTATGCCGTCATCACTCTACAAAGAAAGAAATGCGCAGAACAAAAATCCTAAATTTGAATGAAGTGATTGATCGGATTAAATGAGTTGGTCTTTGTTTTATTAAAACCAACTTTCTTTGATAAATATAACTCGTCAGTTTCATCAACATAAATACATGCAGGCAGCAGGCTGATCCAATTAGTACATAAAATAATGATGAAAAAAATAATCGCTCCCTGAGGCTTACTGCGACATTATGCTACAACAGAAACTGCGCTCTGGAGTTATTGGAAATGTTTGAATCACACGAGTTAGAAACAATCCTACGCAGCAACCACTGGAATCTAATTCTACAATTAGTATAAAACTAATTATATTAGTGTGGCCTAATCTTTATCTGCAACTGTGCAGAAATATCAGCTTTAAACAGAATGCATAGACAAAACCTGCATAGAATTTGAATGTCAGCATTATGAAAGAAGCTTTAAACTATTTGGGACAGCCCTAGATGGAACTTTATTCATCCCAAGGAAAATTGTTGTGCAGCAGTTGCAGTATGAAGTTAGGATAAGTGCAAATACATGAGTAAAAAAGTATTGATGCATATTGATGCATACGAGGGTAAATATGGTGCAAAATGTGAGTGCTTGTAGAATATGATGTGAGAACTAAAAAAATTGGAATTTGAATGTAAAAATTTGCACTTACATGTGATCTTAATTGGAAGTCACAGAAAGTAAAGATCATTCTTGGTGGGTTGCATATAAATACTGTATGTATGAGAAGTGGCACATAGATGTGTATGTACTATGTCAAATCTCGAGTAGGTTGTTCATGATATTGCACATTATGTTCTGTAAATTAGAGAGAGTTGTAATGATTGTAATCCAGGAGTCGCAGCATGATTAGTGAAGTAGGAACAAATTAAAAAATAAACTTTTTGGACTTCTTGGGAAATATTGTACAGTTTTCCTTCTAAGAATTATTCAAATTAAACAATCGGAGAAGGGAAAATCACCTTTCTACTGAGCTGCTAACAATTATAAGATAGATTTATAGTTAGCTACAGAACCTCCACACGTAACCACACAGCTACGCCTTAGATGACGTGCAACTCAACTTTACTTCGGGATTACGGTGGCTGCTGAGATACCACGATCTGTTGGTTGGGTCAACATTTTTTTTAATTGAGCCAAAGATTATTGTACAGACAGTAACATAGTCAAATCATTGCTCATATTTGTAGGAAAGTGAAAGTAAGATTACAATCATTAATCTATAGAACATTTGGTACAAAAATACAGAATTAAAGTACAAAGAGAAACATAAAAAAAAAACGTCACAAGAGACCTTCATTTCTGTGGTTGGGTCAACTTGAGATGCTTCTGATGCCAGTGGGGATTATGATACAGGAGGAAGTTGAAGAAGGCTCAGTAAATCTGCTTTTCAGTAACACACATCTATTTTCTGCTGGCCTCTCTCTCTCTTTCTCTCTCTCTGTATGATTGGATGAACGTAAACACAGCGATTGCATGGCAGCCGTCTCCTGTTCAGTAAAAGACGAGGCGGCGCGTACGCAGTCGCTCTATATCATAAAGTAAATACAATAATGTAAACACATTTAGCTGTGAGGAATATAATTCAAGCGCTGTGGCTTGATCACAGGGGGTGCAGGGGTGCTTGCATCGAGTGCAATCTGACACTGGACTATAAATCAAAACTTGCGCTGTAGGTATCAATGCATCAAGTATAAATCCAGCTTCAGACACACAACCTGTGATAAAGGGATGAAGTTAACATGGCTTGGTGTAAAAGGATGGGAATAGACTGATCAATGTTCATCTACTGCAGTTTTACAGTGAGTCTGATCAGCAGAGATATGAAATTATGAAACTGAAATAGCAACATGGTCCTCTAACTCAAAACAAATCATCTGTAATGACTCTTCTGTCTCCCTCCGGAGAAGCTGCACTTATAATCATCACATTAAACACTGAGCCCGAACGGGAAAAAGGGGATATAGGAAAAGAGAGAGTGAGAGAGGATGGGGTGATGGTGGGATGTTGATTGACATTTTTCACCATTTTCTGACATTTCATAGACCAAACAACTCACTGATGAATGGAGAAAATAATCAAAAGATTAATCGACTGCGAGAATAATCGTTAGCTGCAGCCCTACAACAAATATTTAGTTTTTTGAATGTGGAGTTTAGAATAAATCTGTTCATGAGCTTCAAAGTTAATTGTATTTGTTATATAGACCTTGGAGTAGATTTGTGGCTACTATTTGGTCATGTACGTAGATCAACCAAATCCCCTCTGACTGATTTTCCATATGTGTTTTGTTGAGCAGTAGATTACCTGGAGAAGATGTGGTCTGGACGGGATGCTGCTGACATCAAAAGTAAGAAATCCAATCAATCTGACTCTGTGCTCATGTAGTCTACTGTATATCCACGACGTTCCACTTCCGGGATTGCTCATTTTGGCCGGATGTCCGTCACCTTTAGCTTTCTTTGTGTTGGCGTTATAATCTCCGGTGGATTTGTGAGGACTATGGTTAACTGCTCCTCAGATCTCTGCAGGGTAAATCCAGACAGCTAGCTAGACTATCTGTCCAATCTGAGTTTTCTGTTGCACGACTAAAAACAACTTTTGAACGTACACATCTTCCACCAAAACAAGTTCCTTCCCGAGGCTATTTTGCAGAAGCACAGTGGCTCTGTCCGGCCCTTAGCGCCCCCCAAGACGACTGTGATTGGTTTAAAGAAATGCTAACAACCCAGAGCATGTTTTTCTCCATCCCGAAATGCTGTGTGGACTAGCCAGACCTTCCTCCGCAGTGCTGTGGAGGAAGGTCTGGCAATGCGAGACTAGTGCTCATGTAAAGGTGTTTGACCACACTCACTGTTGTCTTCTCCTCTCCAGTAGAGAGAGACAACATGGCCGACTTCTGTGTGCTGGGCCAGAGACCTCCCCCCCACCTGGCCGGCTTGGCCCAGCTCAGTCACCTGGGAGCCGGCACCCCCCTCCTCAAGGTGGGGTCTGGAGACATGCAGGCGCCCTCTCAGCCGCCTCAGCAGCCTCCCCAGCAGCAGCCGTCGCCTCACGGCCCCCTCCACCACAGCCCTCCTCTCCGTACGGGCCAGGTGCCTCCTCCTCCGCCCCCGCCGCCCCCGCCTGGCGCCCTGCAGCCCCTGCTGGGGCCAGGTGGGCTGCTCTCCCCTCAACTCTCCCCACAGCTGGTGCGTCAACAGCTCGCCATGGCCCACCTCATCAACCAGCAGCTAGCCGTTAGCCGCCTGCTGGCCCATCAGCACCCGCAGGCCATCAACCAGCAGTTCCTCAACCACCCGCCCATCCCTCGGGGTTCATCCAAAGGCGGCGGCGGCGACCATCCCGGGAGCAACCCCTCGGCCGCCGAGGTCTCCTGTGAAATCTACCAGCAGGTCAGAGACGAGCTGAAGAGAGCTAGTGTCTCCCAGGCCGTGTTCGCCCGTGTGGCTTTCAACCGCACACAGGTAGGAAAACAGGACAGACTGTGGTCAAGAAGGTTAGGAGACAGTTGGGAAAGTGTGGTGGTAAAATAATCGCAGGAAGAGGAGAAGCGAGGGGACAATGCGTCAAGGATGAGAGAGGGTAGCTTCAGATGGAGACACAGGGACGGAGATAATCTGAATTAGGGCTGCACAATACGAGGAAAATATGCAATGTTTTTGAAAATCAAGATAACAATATTACCTGGGAGAGAGAAACAGATATCAAAGTGTACTTAGTTCTTCCTTTCTGCTGCTTCAATATCCAGCTTAAATACAACAAATTTCTTGTTGATTTTCAAACAAATGAAAGTAAATCATTTCCAACACTAAAAAACTAATGACGGTTACATTTTAAAGTGCAGTTTTCTACTGATATTTTCTTTCAACTAACACAGAAAAATCTCTGAGCGTCTTTGGCGATATGTAGCAGCCTCTTGCGATGAGTTTATTGTGCAAGTTGATATCGCAATGGCAATTTAAAAAAAACAAAAAAAAACCGATATATTGTGCAGCCCTAATCTGAACGTTAATAGATATCATCCTGTGGTGGCATCGAGTCAGGCAAGACCGAACGATCCCTTATGGAGCCACTTTTTCTCAGACTAAATGGATCATAGTTCTCGTTCCCCGCAACATCTCAGGTGAGAGGAGGTATTTGATAGAAATAAATAGAAACTGACGTCACTGATAGACTGTCATTTTTCACACAGCGTTGGCCTAATTAGGCACTGCGTGGTATTTTCAGCGGATTAGCGGAAGCATGGAAGGGTAGCTTGCTGGGTCATTGGGTCTCCTTCCCCACCCTCGCAGCAGCCCAAACACCTGATGCATTCAGGCTGTGCTAAAGCAGTTAGCACACGCCCCATTAGACCAGTGTAATGGGAGGCGACTCATAGACCTGTTGGGGTAGAGGCCAGGTGTGTTTCAGTGAGTTTTTGCATGTGTGTGTGTGTGTGTGTGTGTGTGTGTGTGTGTGTGTGTGTGTGTGTGTGTGTGTGTGTGTGTTCAAAGTGTGTGTATTTGTGTGAGCATCCAACCCATACTGTATGCTAATACTGTATAAAGTTCATTGTTTTCATTTTTTACTACCCAAAAATAAAAGATTTACTCAAGTACTGTACCTATAAGTACAAATGAAATGAGGTACCTTACTTAATTACTTTCTTTTGCTTTTGACTTCTACTAAACTACATCTCAGAGCGAAATATTGTACTTTTTACTCCACTACGATTACTTGACAGCTTTAGTTACTTTACAGGTTAAATTGTTTGCATTAAAAAAACAAAAACATAAAAGCTTATCAAATGTTTTGCTATAAATTAAACTACCCAACAGTTTATACTAAAGGTCAAGCTGAAACCATTAGTTGATGTCAAAAAACATTGTCATTAGTAAAAAAAAATAATGTTGAGCTTCGGACTGTTAGTTGAACAAAACAAACATTGTGAAGGTGTCGCTTAGTGCTTAGAGTAATAGTGAAGACATTTCTCACTATTTTGAGAATTTGAACAAACCAAACAATAAATGAATTAATGGAGAAAACAATCAGCAGATTAATCCATAATAAAAAGAATTATTAGTTAATAGTTCAAAATGAACTCCAACTCCCAATAGTCACATCGGACTTTTACAAGTCAAGTCAACTTTATCGTCAATTCTGCAATATGTGCCAGACACACAGAGCAATTGAAAATATGTTTCTCTCTGACCCTACATTAATGCTAGAGTCATAATCATCTAATGATATATATATTTTTGTGCATGTTATAGGTTTACAAAGTGAAAAGCCCAAAGTCCACCCCAAAGGGACTTACCATCTCCAACAGAAAACACTGTTCACAAACTGCTCCAAACAGCTCTATTGTAGTCCAGCCTTTACTTCAGAGACAAACGTGGTCACTTTGTAACACACGTTATAATGCTCGCCTAGCTGCTAGCGTGGCACGCCCTCATACTCTGCTTCTGACTGGCTAGTAGTCCTTACCTAGGTACTGTCAGGGCACGCCCTCATACTCTGCTTCTGACTGGCTAGTAGTCCTTACCTAGGTACTGTCAGGGCACGCCCTCATACTCTGCTTCTGACTGGCTAGTAGTCTTTACCTAGGTACTGTCAGGGCCCTCATACTCTGCTTCTGACTGGCTAGTAGTCCTTACCTAGGTACTGTCAGGGCCCTCATACTCTGCTTCTGACTGGCTAGTAGTCCTTACCTAGCTACTGTCAGGGCACGCCCTCATACTCTGCTTCTGACTGGCTAGTAGTCCTTACCTAGGTACTGTCAGGGCACGCCCTCATACTCTGCTTCTGACTGGCTAGTAGTCCTTACCTAGGTACTGTCAGGGCACGCCCTCATACTCTGCTTCTGACTGGCTAGTAGTCCTTACCTAGGTACTGTCAGGGCACGCCCTCATACTCTGCTTCTGACTGGCTAGTAGTCCTTACCTAGCTACTGAGCATGTGTGACTCCCAACAAAGATGGAACAGAAGTGAGAGGTCTCACTCTGTAGCTAAAACAGAGAGCTCAACACACAGGGTGAAAAGAGGAGCTGCAGCAATGTGCAGTACGACTAAAATATGGTGTTTTTTGAAAATTAAACCATGTAAATGAACCTTATGATTATGAAATGAGCATAATATGCTCATTTTAAGTAACATTTTCAATGCAGGACTTTTACTTGTAATGAAGTACACTTGCAGTGTGATATTAGTTCAGTGTTTCCTTACTTACAGTAAAAGCTTTTTCAACATCAACAGATAAAACAACTTGCTAAGAAAATAAGCAAGTAATGCAATATATTTATGTAAACTCATTTATTAACAATCCCACTAAAAACTAAAAAACCTTTCCTAAAGCCGCCTACACATGATCCGCGCTAAAACCGTTCTGTGCTGGCTGTTCCATTGTTTTCCTATGGGGAGAGCGCTGCCGGCCAACTAGTTGCAGCGCGACCTTTGGCTTAAGTCAAGCGACAGCAAGTACCCAATCACCCCACATTTAAAAAGAAAACATGGTTCAGACTACAGACCTTAATGCTCAATTCCGATTTATTGCCAGATCCGATTTTTTTTTACTTACTGTTCACATTACGACTGAGGTCGCATTTAAAAAAAATCTGATCTGTAACAGAACTGGAAAAGATTGGATGCCATGTGACTTGACTGATGGGCTGTTTACACTGTCATGAAAAAAATCAGATATGAGCAACAAAATCGGATTTGGGTCACTTTGGCCTGCAGTCTGAACGTAGCCTTAGTTTGTTTATTAGAAATAGAGGTTTGAAGTTAGTTGCTGCAAAGTTAAGCTCACAGTGTAAACATGCCTCCATGTGTCTCATTGATTAGGGCTTGCTGTCAGAGATCCTGCGGAAGGAGGAGGACCCTCGCACAGCCTCGCAGTCTCTGCTCGTGAATCTGAAAGCAATGCAGAACTTCCTCAACCTGGCCGAGAGCGAGAGAGACCGCATCTACCAGGAGGAGAGAGAGCGCACCATGAACCCTTCGGTCGGCCTCCCCGCCTCCAACTCCTCCAACCCCGGCCCTCCACGCCTCTCACAGGTTAGTGGGCCATGCAGTCACTGTGTTGTTGACATTTGTATCAGGACTCCACGTGTATTCATAGTAATCTCCACAGCGCTGTGGAGTAAGGTCTGTCTACACCACAGATCCATTCTGGGATATATATATATAAAAAAAAAAAAATAAAATATATATATATATATATATATATATATATATATATATATATATATATATATATATATATATATATATATATATATATATATAACACTTGGTCGCAGCGATGGTGGCTCTGCAAAATAGTCTCGGGAAGGAACTTGTTTTGGTGAAACATTTGCAAACGCCACATACGATATTAAATGAAGTTAACTGTTACATAATACAGTAACATGAGCTATTTAAATAAGCTGGATACATGGTTAGACCTCATTAGCTCTTACCAGTGTATCACTGGGTGTACTTGGTCCACAGCAATCTCAACAATCGGTCCCAAAACGTCCCAGTTAGAGAGGAAATGCTGTAAACACATTCTTTACATTTTCTTCAAAACATGCTGTTTTCAGCGTGTAGCTTGCTAGCTCGAAGTTTGTTGTTTGTTATTTTGAGAATGGCGACACACAGAGAGCAGAAGGAGAGAGGCAAAGCCTGACGTCCGGCGTGTGATCCACGTACCGGATGTCAGTCTTTATCCTGGAAATGTACTTCTGTTGATCCAGACTATATTTATAGTGATGCAAACGTGATTGTAACATGCCGTGTGTCTTGTGTGTGCATAGAAAGTGTGGGAGAGGGGCATGGATGACCAGATAACCCCTGATACCTGGGCCTCCATCTGGAAGAACAAGACTAAGATCTCCAACTCGGTGAGTTATCTGCAATCTTTAACTCACAGAGCAGACTGCAGGCACGGCATGCGCTGTGTCTTAAAACCATAAAACAAATTCCATTCATAATGGAAAAACAGCTTCAAAGCCATCATAGGAGCATATTGTAAACAAAAAGGACATTATACAGTATTTGGACATTTCTTTCCATGTGCGCATTACAGTTTAGCAACCATCAGTGATAAGAGGCTCCCTCTGATGTCAGGGCAAATGCCCATTCATGGCTGTGCGTGAATTTGTGTGCTATTCTTATTATGTCTATGTAAAATAATCTCCGCATCGTTTACACTGAGGGAATGTAAGCTAGCTGGTCTGTACATGTCTTGCGGACAACTTCAAACACTGTGTATACAAGCTTTCTGTGAGCCAATACATGTTCATTCAAACAGAAACAACAAAAGAGAGACAAAAGAGAAGGACTTAATGACTTTGATCTGTAAACAAAATTCATGTGGAGACGTGCCCTGCAGATGTGCGGCCGATGCTCGCACAGGGAACACTGCATGTCTGCTCTCGGAGCAGCTTGGCCCGATCATCAGCTGATAACCTTTCCTCATATGTATACACACAATTTGCTTTTGTGGATAGATCTCTTATCTCTAGTAGTTCTGGAATACATACTATACGTCTTTGAGATTTCCTGTCATCCAAACTTATCTAATAGCGTCCCCCCCCTTAAACTTTAACCATTCAGAGGGACTTTAATTTGTACTCACTGTGTGTTAAATCATCCTGTTGATCCCCTCTTCCAGCCGAAGCCGTCCGGCCCGCCCCCCGACCTCCCACTGAAGCTGGAGTCGCTGGTCAACATCACGTCAGGCATCTATGACGAAATTCAGCAGGAGATGAAGAGAGCAAAGGTGTCCCAGGCTCTGTTCGCTAAGGTGGCCGCCAACAAGAGCCAGGTGAGGGAAGCACTTGGAAAGAAAAAAAAGAGTCTTACATCTAAGCTGGCTCTTAGGAACGATATGTGTCTATCAAAACAGCTTTGAAAATCTCATACAAACCACAGAACTCGGGGGTGTACAGAGCCAAAACACACTACTGCTAGACTGGAGAGCTGCTACAGAGTTCACACTCAGTCATCAACTGGCTCACTCGGCTCACGGTGAATGTTTTCTCAGAGCTTTGATAACAGGATGCACTGTGGCACTGGAACGATATATATTTTTAACATTTGTCTTAATTACTCTAAAGCAGAGATCTTCAACAGGGGGTCCACGGAGTTACTGCAGGAGGGGGAGGGGGGCAAGTTATTGTTTAATCATTTAAAAAAAAAAAAGAAATAGTCAGTAGTAGAAAATATACATAAACATGAGTCCAACATATTATTAGCAAAGATAAATTGGCCTATATGTTATTTGTTTTTAAATTGACACAACATTGATGACAGGCATGTCGGCCTATTGGTAAGGTAGCCATTAAGGTGGGCAACCATAGATACAGTTAAGCTTAAGGATTCACTGTGCTTTGTGTATGTATACCATTAAAACATGATGTATAAATATATGAATGTCAATAATTATTTTAATAGCTCAGTTTTGTATGCACCACAAAAAGGTATGTGTAAAGGCTTTAGGATGCCCAACATGTTATTGTAGGCCCAGTTTTAACATGCCACTCAATTTAATACAATATGTAGTATGGGGCCCCTGCTCTCGTTCAGTTAAGAAAAGACCCCTGCTCTAAAGGAACTGCCCATTTGATCTCTTGAACGTGAACTTTTTGAAGTGCAGTGTCACATAAAGGCACACATGCGCAGCGAGCCGCTGAAAAATCTCTTTATTTATGGATATAGTCCGTTCAAACATGTGGCTATGCGTGAGAAAGGTAATTTGTAGAGATATATGTATACAGTACATGCATGCATGCTTGTGTGTGTGTGTTTGTGTGTGCGCAGTTAGCCAGGTCCCCCAGGTTGGCGGGTCTAGGGGTGGCGGAGGGTCACGGCTCAGTGCACCCATCTGCTGCAGCTGGCCACAAGGACAGAGAGAGTGGAAGAGAGAGACGATCAGGCTATTAGCGGTGCATGCTGCCCGAGGTGGCTGGTTGAACACAACAGCTGGTGTCACAAACTGAACCAGTCTAGCAGATATAATTGAATCTTCTCCATCTCTCCTTCCCCCATCTTCCTCGCTGACATTTACCTCACACCTCCTGCACAATTTTCAACTTTTCAGTTGAATTTTTATCTCCTGACATTTACATTGTTCTTTGTCTGTCGTTTCCCGGCTCACTCTTCCTGTATCCCTTCCTACTTTAACTTGTCTTTTCTCTCGACATTATCATCCTTCTTCTTCCCTGTCATTGGTAGTAGGTGAGAGGTGTTGATTCTTGGGCTCCACAACTGGAGAAGGCTCATTAAACGGTTCATAAAACAGGAAATACAAGGATGGCCCACTGTGATAGTGGAGAACAGAACCCTCTGCTCAAAAATATTTCTATAAGACAGATTTAACAGAATAGTCATTTGGGAAAGTACTTATTCACGTTCTTGCCGAAAGTTAGATAAGAAGATTGATACCACACTCATGTCTGCATAGTAAATATGAAGCTACGTCTAGTGGTAGGTTAGCTTAGCTTAGTATAAAGACTGGAAACAACTTTACAGTGATGTCAAGACTACAGGAAGTCACTGCACCTGGGGAAAACATTATTCCTGCACATAACCCTCTGTATTCCATAATTTATCGTTTTTAGACTTAAAATAGTATATGTTCATTAGTGAGTTTTGCCTTTGGAAAAACCAGACAAGCGGTTTCCGCCTGTTTCTCATCTTTATGCTAAGCTAACTGGCTGGTTTCTTAAGCCCAGTTCAGACCAAAGATTCCCAACAAGACGGACCGTTTTAGAACATTGCAGGGAAAAGTTGCACCTGTCTGAACTATCCCGTCTCTGCGCCTCAGCTGGTCAAGTCTCCAGACGCTGTTTTAGAACATAAGCAGGGCTTGACATTAGCACCCGCCAACCCGCCAAATGCACCTAGATTTCGGCAGTGGCGGGTAACACTTTACAAGCTGACTTCAGCTTATGAAGGCATGCCACCCGCCAAACTACAAACTATAGATATTCATATAACTCTTAGCAAAAGAACAAAAAGCGTATTTCCCAAACTATGGACATATTCCTTCAACTCTACCTCTGTGTTTAACCCCCCACCTTCTTTCTCCATGTTTGTCTCTGTCATCTCCAGGGCTGGCTGTGTGAGCTGCTCCGGTGGAAGGAGAACCCGAGCCCGGAGAACCGCACGCTGTGGGAGAACCTGTGCACCATCCGGAGGTTCCTGACGCTGCCGCAGGCCGACAGAGACTTGGCGTACGAGGAGGAGTCCAGACACCATCACTCGGAGAGGCTGCACACCGTCCTCCACCTGCCGCAGGACACACAGGTAAGACATGTCTACAGCTGCTGTTAACCTGTGCCTCGTATCTCCATGTCCAGATGGAACACCTGGCATTAAAATTGCATCTCCGGTTCATACAGTGAAAACAGATTTGCTGTGCACGTCACCTCATCTGACAATGTTTATTACATCTGTTGAAATTGATCGTAAACATCTTTTCTTACTTCACCATCATGTGAAGTATCCTGAAAATGTGTTTTTTACCAGATTTTCTTGACCCCTGTTTTGATTTTGGATCAGTGTAGAAAAGCACATTTCCCATGTACATAGAATTGCTGTTTTACAGTAGCCTGGAAATTCAGACACATATCCGAAAGATTAAGGATTTGCAATGAGTAATGAAAATGGCTCAATCCAAGCATGCATTTTAAAATCTCACTGCACGCAATTGGATAACACTACGACAAATCACAACAATACACGGGGTGACGTATCCAGAGCCCCATACGCTTAGCTACCAGAGGAGCTAACTGGTAGATTAAACTCTTAGCTACCAGAGGAGCTAACTGGTAGATTAAACTCTTAGCTACCAGAGGAGCTAACTGGTAGATTAAACTCTTAGCTACCAGAGGAGCTAACTGGTAGATTAAACTCTTAGCTACCAGAGGAGCTAACTGGTAGATTAAACTCTTAGCTACCAGAGGAGCTAACTGGTAGATTAAACTCTTAGCTACTAGAGGAGCTAACTGGTAGATTAAACTCTTAGCTACCAGAGGAGCTAACTGGTAGATTAAACTCTTAGCTACCAGAGGAGCTAACTGGTGGATTAGACTCTTAGCTACCAGAGGAGCTAACTGGTAGATTAGACTCTTAGCTACCAGAGGAGCTAACTGGTAGATTAAACTCTTAGCCACCAGTGGAGCTAACTGGTAGATTAAACTCTTAGCTACCAGAGGAGCTAACTGGTAGATTAAACTCTCAGCTACCAGAGGAGCTAACTGGTAGATTAAACTCTTAGCTACCAGAGGAGCTAACTGGTAGATTAAACTCTTAGCTACCAGCGGAGCTAACTGGTAGATTAAACTCTTAGCTACCAGAGGAGCTAACTGGTAGATTAAACTCTTAGCTACCAGCGCAGCTAACTGGTAGATTAAACTCTTAGCTACCAGAGGAGCTAACTGGTAGATTAAACTCTTAGCTACCAGCGGAGCTAACTGGTAGATTAAACTGTTAGCTACCAGAGGAGCTAACTGGTAGATTAAACTCTTAGCTACCAGCAGAGCTAACTGGTAGATTAAACTCTTAGCTACCAGCAGAGCTAACTGGTAGATTAAACTCTTAGCTACCAGCGGAGTTAACTGGTAGATTAAAATCTTGCTGTATCCGGTCGGCAAAACAGCAAAAACATCCTTCTTGCAAAGGAACGATTTGAGCGGCCACTTCTGTTCCTCTTTTAGATAAAATGCCAAGTCTAACTCGTTCATTGTAGCGGCCAAAGCTGTTTCAAACAACTGGTGTTCATCCGTAGCCATCTTGCAATGTTTACTAATAACTTTGACGTTGCAGCGCTGTCATCATCTGTTTAGCTCGCCTCTGGCCCGCCTATATCAGATACACCGATGTGATTGGTGCAGCTTGGCTACAAGGGCATAATTAATGAGCATCATTACTGAATGCCAGAGTGACTCGCTGAGCAAATTAAAATTGTGCTCTCGCGAGAACTCTGGATTTCCAGGGTAGTTTTACAGGGGATTGTGTATATGACTATTTCTTGGCTTGGAGTCTGTGCTGGTGTCCTAGCAACTGGTCCCAGTCAAGAAATAGTTCAACACATGACTACAACTTTTTTACACTTTTGGTTTTGTACAGATTGAACAAACGAGACATGCTAATTTGTGAGCTTTAAAGGTGCTGGTTGAGGTAACTGTTGTTGTAAGCTGTTGTCTCTAGACTTATATTGCTAAATATGTTCAACAAATCCTTTTTAGAATTAGGGCTGTGTTCAATTAAAGCAGTTCTTATAGTCAATTAACACTCAATAGGATTTTGTCGACTAATAATTGATTGACAGATCTGTTTTTCCACAAAGAATAGTGCAGAAGCACCACTTTAGATATTGTGTTTACCAGAGATGTGCTTACAAGTATCTTAGAAATAAATCATTCAAAAAAATTACTAATCTACTAAAGTCTTAGTCGATAGAGACCAAGACAACTGGCAGCCTATCAAATAAATGTAGTGAAGTCAAAAGTACATTATGAATCCCTCTGAAGGATAGTGGAGTTTAAGTATTAGTTTAAGTTTAAGTATTAAGTAGCTTCATTGCTTACTGTCCATTACTGTCCACCACTGCCAATGAAAGCGACGGTCAGAAGAGGATGAAACTGTGTCTCTCTGCCCTCTGAGACCACACCCGTCGCTATTAATTCCTCTTTTGGTGTCTAAGTACGTACTGTACCGTTTGATCTCGTTGTGTGTGCAATGTGTTTGTGTGTGTGTGTGTGTGCGTGCCCCAGTGGAACGAAGAGTAAACTGTGTTGCTGGGTGGTGTGGCACTGGAGGAAATGCCCCATTAGTTTGTAGTTTGAGAGGAGGGAGGCAGAGGCTGAAGGAGGGCTGAGGGAGATCGATGCAGGAAACACGCTGACGTGTTGTCCTCTGTCATTACTGGAAGCACCCCACTCTGACACACACACACACACACACACACACACACACACACACACACACACACACACACACACACACACACACACACACACACACAACCCTGTCTGTTACTCTTCGGCTATATAAATTTGATATTATATAGATAATACCTTTTAGCTGTAGCAGACACCACAGAAATATACATTCTTTTCTCACACTCTACAGATTGGCTCTGTACTCCAGTAAATTTGATGGTTTACGTTTTTATACAGCTAAGTATTGTTTAAAAAACTACAATACCAGTACCCTTAAAGTGATACCAATACCAATAGAGTGTTCATTTGATACCTTATTATTTCTGTACTTTATTCAATATCCTATCCTGTGAATGGAAGCATCTCGGCACGCTGAACTGCCAACTCTGTCACTACACCCTGCTCAACTTCACTTATCCAAATAGTTGGCGACTGATTTAAGAGTTGACAACTGAGCCATTAATCTTTGCAGCTCTACTTTAAATATTGTGTTTACCAGGGATGTGCTCATGTGTTTCTTGAAAATAAATCATTCGGCATTAAAAAAAAGTGACTAATCAACTGAAGAACTCTTAGTCAACTAAGACCAAAACGGCGATTAGTCGACAAATCGACTCCGGGAAGGCAGTCCTACTGAATTCACTGCCTGCTCAAACACACTTCAGCTTAAGACTAGGTCCTTCAGTTCAGAGATAGTCTGTCTAACCACCAGCGTCCCCCTCCCAATGCAAAACCATTATATACCACATAAAGTATATGCCATATGTCATAAATCAAAAACAGGCAAATGGTGAAACGTCCCATTTAACATCTTGACACGAATCCTATGTTGTTGTTGCGCGACTCCACCACCGAGCAATCTTTTCTGTCTTCCCATTCAGAGCTCTGTATTAAAGGCTGA
>CM042327.1:4683007-4750507 GCA_023566125.1 Zingel zingel
GGCAGCAGTTTTACAGATGTCTCTTTTACAATGGTGGCCTTTGGGGGAAATCCTTTGTGGGTCGCAGAGGGATTTTTTTGTTGCAATACCGGCAGTGGCCACAGGACAAAATCAGCGGAATTGGCTGAGCGCTGTTGGTCAGGGCATAGCCTTAGGCTGCTGGGACTGAAGGTGTAAAACATGGGGAGTTACAATGGGAGGGACAGCAGTGAGAAGGAGTAAAGGGGAGATGGAGGTGGAGGACATGGGGAGGTGGGGGTGGAAGCTCCTGGCATCCACTCGTTCGGGGCTGATTTGGATGTGGAGTCATGTTGGCTTGGCAGAGGCCCACTTCATTAGTGTCCTGATGCATTAGAAGTGAGGGGAGAGGGAGGCGGAGGAAAAGAGAAAGTATAGTAGAGTCGTAGAAAGGAAAGGAAAAGACACTAAAGGGAGAAAAACCAAAAAGGTATGGAAGACGAGTGTGAGCATAGAAGAAAGAGGATGACCATTGGAAGGAAGAGAGACAAAGAGAGATAAACTTCGGAGCCAACCAGCCCTGTGTGTTTGGCTCTGCTGTTTAACATCATCATTAGTGCATGAGGGAGACCAGACCCGCCATTGTTGCATGCATGTGTGTGTGGCGATTGATCCAAGAGTCCTTGCTGTCAGCTCAAATAAGCATGGAAATGATGAAGGTCTGTGGGTGGAGGTGGGGAGACGGTAGGTTTTGCAATCCCCCCTCCATGATTAACCCTCAATTTAGTTATTAAGTGTCTGAGTAGGTTTGTATGGGGGATGTTTGTGGCTGTGTGGTCCTCATTAGGGCAGGGGTACGTATCTTTTTTCTTTGTTTCCCAGCATTCTTAGTCTTTTGTCAATATCTAAAAAAAATCACTTTGTGTAACAGAAACAGAAGATTGGGGGAGGGAGAGAGAAAAAATGACCAATAAGGGAAAAAAAGCATACTGAATTCCTGTAAATTGGTCATCTCCCCCCCTGAAAATAAAGCCCCTGCGAATGAAATTGGAGCAATTTCATGGTCTGGCCTGCCCTCAATATTATTTATGTAATACCCTGTTATTATTGAAGAGAAGGGAGAGAAAAGCGAATGACTATTATCTTTATGTGGGTCCTTTAATTTTAATGCACCACAGATTTATAGCTGGGCATTCCAGTGGGGAGGCCCCTCCCTGTTCTTAAAGCGAGCGGGCGGGACACGACCGCAACGCTCTCACAACAGCCACTACCTTCTGACAAACAACCAAAGTCCCCACTTTCCCTCCCAACACTTCACCCAGCCCTCCTTCACTGCTGTCAAACAGCCCTGACAGCCAGAGGACCCCCCCCCCCTCTCTGACAGTGAAAGCTCCACCCATCAGAGTAACACACACATTGCTACACCTACCCTCATTGTCTCTATTTACAGTATAATCTCTCTTTGCACCTCCCTAGCCCTTCTAATATGTGCTTTTGTTAAGATCCAGTGTATGAATCTTGCTGAAAACCTGAGAAACCGTAAACTCCTTGTGACAAACTGTGATAATCTGGATTACTGAAAAATCTGAGTCGATAAAAATCCAGATACAATCATCTGAAGTTCATCCTCTTCAAGTTTAAACGTGCACTTGTATCAAGTGCTTTACCAGCAGCAGTAAAAGTAAAGTGTTTCTCAGTCTGTGCGTCCTCTCCAGAAGCTCCAAAAGTAATCATTTTTTTAAAAGCTATAATTTGTTTTATGGGTGCGGTTTATGAAATACAACTAAAAATATGAGAATCGAAATTAAAATAAAACCACTGTAATTAGGGTTGGGTACCGAAACGCAGTGCCAATACGGCACTGGTGCCGACGTAAACGTAACGAGACCGAATAAGTTTATTAACTTAATATAAACTATAATAACTAAACTTCGGTGCCTCATTTCGGTACCCGATTTTACACTATACTCGACAGCAGGTAACGTTAGCCTACCTTTAGCTAGCAGCTGGATTAAACACGGTTAAAATGCTGACAGCTAACGTTAACCCTTGTATTGTCTTCGTTTCAACCTTGAAAAAAAACACTTTTTTTCTGACATTTGTGACGCCTTTTTCACAATTTGTTTTTGCTTTTTCCAACGTTTTAAATTTTTAAATTTTTCTTCTACACATTTTCAGCGCTTATTTCTACGTCCAATATTTTCTGTTATAAAACAAAAATTTAAAACGGGCCAATGTGACCCGAAGTCAACACAAGGGTTAAACAGTGTAAAGTGTGACTGTATTTCACTGTAGAGGATTCCAACAGCGGGACGTAACAGTCTGCTCTTCAGTGCAGCAGCTGCTGTTGTCGGAATTAAACAACACAGACGTGCGTACACTTAAAAGCATCGTGGTGCATTCAAAGTTATTGTAAAATACCCTTTTCCCATCTGATGGTTGTTTTTGTCGTTCAACAGCAATTTACTGGTGAAATAAGTTATTGTTAGAAGTATAGTTATTACATTATTATTAAATCTTTAATTTTGACCATATGGCCTTAGCAATTAACAAGCCGTTCTTTAATGTCGCCAACTGTTTAGTACCCTTCTTTTTTTTTCCTTCTTTTTTTAAACTTTATTCAAAAGTATCGGTTCAGGCACCGTTTAGGCACTGGCACCGTTTTAAAAGTATCGCTTTAGTACCGGTATCAGAAAAAATAAAACGATACCCTACCGTAACTGTAATTCAGTTAAGGACTATTTGAGTGTTTGGATTTTTTTAAGAACAGTATTTCTCCAAGACTATATCTTTAAAACTACATTTAATTTAACAATACTCACATTAGCACTTCTGTAAACCTCTTTTTTAAAAACAGTGAGAGCAGATTTAGCAATTAAGAATTTAAGGCCAGAATATATTGTATATGTCTGATATGTTGGTTGACTGTAGATTATTATTAGACAGACTGGAGCTCTGACTTGGCTCAAATCCAGTTCCTGTTATTACAAGAAAGTCTTGTAGCTGTAACTACAAACATAAATGACTAGTGGAGTTCCTCAAGGATTGATTCTTGAGCCTTTTCTGTTCAAACTTAGCACAGTTAGTTTCTTATAACTATGCAGACGATACTCAAATTTACATCCTGTGTTAACAAGTGACTGCAGTCCCATAAAACTGAGCAAATCAACTGCCTAAATTACCTGCAGTTGAATAAAGATAAACCTGAAATAATGTTTTGGTGGTTTTTGGTCGTCAGACCTCCTCTGGCTGCCAGGATGTTGACATTGTATAACTTGTTTAGAAAGCACGCATGGTTCTAATCTGCCTGTGTAATATTAACATTATTTGTTCATAGTTTTCTGTTTCTTAAAACAAAGCAGAGCCAAACATTTCGTTTCTATGCACCAAATATCTGGAGCACACTGGAGCAATTTAAAGTATCCTCTTAAATCAAGGCTAAACACTTTCCTGCCACTGCTTTTCAATACATTTACGGTTGTTATCTAATTCATTTATTCTTTTTTTGCCTTGTAGAGTAATACATCTGCCGGCTTATGTAAAACATTTCAAATTGCCTTTTTCTTTGAATAAACAAATAAACTTGCTTTGTGCTGAAACTAAACCAACAGTTGCAACTGTGGTACTTTCATACATAAACAGTTTAATTCATTCAAGCAACTTTTCTCCATATTTTGCTTTTGTGCCTGACTTTCACTATCAAACTAGAACAAACGTAGTGGTTCCTGACCTAATCTAAGTACTAATCCAAAACAATTACATTTCTTCTTCCCCTCTACACTCTGTGCCTCTGAGGTGTTGAGTGGGCTGGTTAAATAGTGATGGGGTGTCATAAGTTTGTAAATAAGAGACTTCCTAGCAGACAGGTGGTTGGCGTTTTACTGGAGCTAATCTTACACACATTAGGTCAAAGGTATACGGGACACAAGGCAGTTTGAATGCCAGCCTTGGAGCTGGTTAATAGACCGTGACACTCGGTGAGCTGTGAAACATGTTCTCACCCTGTGTGCAGCCCTGGCTACTGTGTGCTGGACAGCTTACTGGTGGTTTTATAAGATGTGTTGCATTGTACAGGGTTACTGTCTGCTACAGAATATACCAGAGACGGTTTAGAACAGAGATGCCCCAACTCTGAGTCATTCCTGTATGTGTGTCGCATGGGTTTCTCCACTGCCACACCTCTTTAGGAGACTAGCAGCAGGTCCTAAGTGTGTTGATTCCAATGGGAGAAGTGAAGTGAATGTGAACACAGATTATGAGCGATACTTTCGCCCCATAGTCACCAAAGTAAATATTGGAGCCATTATTCACAAGCCCGAATCTCCAGGACATTCTGACACTAAAATGGCATTTTTCAGACGGACACATTAGGAGAAAATTTACTTTGTTTCTGTCTCAGGAACGAACTCACGCAAGATCTGGCAACACTGATAAGCTAACGTCAACTAACATTCGTGAACGCCCTAACAAAACTAATGTTCGTAATGCTTGATATGTCTTTTAGCCGTGTAAATATCTAATGTTAGCTAAATAAAATATTAATAAATTATGCAACTATAACTTTAAATCCATCCACACGACATTCAGTACACTTTCAACCGAGGCCATGCCCCATTTAGGAGGCAGTGTGTACCGTTTTATACCATTGACACAGCGTGTAATGCTCTATCTTTGGTAATAGAGAATCTTTGATTACACTCAGGAAATAATATTTTATGTATGTGTGATGCATTGTTACACAAATGCATCCAGATGTTGACACAGGATTTAGGTCAAATAACAAACATGAATGCATAAATTGTTGTATCATTGTTGTCAAAATAAATTCCTGCTGCAGTCTTGATCAGGGGTCACTGTGCCCCATTAATCAATCAGCTCTTTTGTCTTTCTCGTCAGGCACTTCACAGGCCACCCCCGGCCCCGATGAAGGAGCACCGCGTGTCTCCGATGCGTGAAGAGCAGTTATCTGCCCCGGTGAACGAGGAGGGCTTACAGAATGCGGGAGCAGGAGCTGCTGGCGGCTGTCCACCTGGCACCGTTGGCAGTGCTGGGAGCAACAAGAAGCCACGATCACGCACTAAGGTACAGTTATTCTACTCTCTCTGTTGGGACCATCACCAGGACCCATGAAGTGATTATTATGCCTTTTGGAACTAGTTTTAATTCCAGGGCTCAGGTGTAGCACCCGAGCCATTTTGGGCACCAGCTAATCAGAATGAATGTAAAATCGATGTAAGCATCAAAACTAACTACAAGACTTTCTCAGATCTAATGATTATAGTCGGTCCACAGTGGACATCTTTAACAAGTTTAGTCTTCAAGCTTTTTGAGTGGTATTTTTTTATTATCTGCTCTAGCTTTTCCAACGGTTTTGACACAGATATGGTGATCGTAATGGTCAGATGATGTAAAACTCCATTTCCTTTTTATTGAAAAAAGTAACAATTTCCTGATGGATGACCCCTAAACCCAGCACCAAATATGTGCAACTAAGCCTTCCCAAAACTAACACTCAAATAACGTTCTCTTTCTATATTTAGATTTCCCTGGAGGCCTTGGGTATCCTGCAGAGCTTCATCCAGGATGTTGGCCTGTACCCGGACCAGGAGGCCATCCACACCTTGTCTGCGCAGCTCGACCTGCCCAAACACACCATCATCAAGTTCTTCCAGAACCAGCGCTACCACGTCAAGCACCACGGCCGCCTCAAGGAGCTGGGCGAGGGGGCTGCGGCCATCGGAGGTGTGGACGTCAGCGAATACAGAGAAGAGGAGTTGCTTTCGGGCTCAGAGGACCTGGAGTCCAGCGAGGATGGAGCAGAGGAGATCTACCAGTCCACAGAGGGGAATTGTGGGAGCGCTGGAGGGCTGAACCAGCCACCGCCGGCCTCCTCCGGCTCCAAATCTAACTCCAGCTCCAGCCAGTCGTCCTCAGGGACCAAAAATGCTCAGGAGGAAGGAATGGACAAGGGGCACGGCCGGCCTGGTGGCCCCCTGGGCTCTGGGAGCTCCTCATCCAGTCCCAGAGAGCCTGCCGACTACCAGAGGTAGAGATTGACACACAGAGAGGAGAGGACAAAGAGAAAGAGAGAGAGAGAGGGAGAGAAAGCAAGATAAAGGAAAAGCTGTGGAACTGGTCATGAATTAAAGGAGGGGAACGTCAAGAAACCATCAGGCTGAAATAATGTATACGTCGTTCAAACGACCAGACGGACTTGATCTCAGACAGACTGATGTGGGGAGTAAAATTTACCTCAGCAAAAAGACAGCAGCTTTGCAGAGTGCTGTGACACAGCAGCGTTTGTGTAACTGTGAAAGAAAGTTTTCCTAATCCACATTTAAATAACTCTCATAAACAGGTAATCCATTGCTGCTCATGGCTACAACCTAAACAACAAAATCTCCAAGTGTCGACACTTTTCTCTCAATCTCATCGCCAGGAAAGACCCTCTGGAGAAGCAGGGTTTTATCGGCTTCGGCCAGAAATTGTTCCAGTTCCTCCTCTTTAAAAGTCCGAGCACAGTCACATAAAGCCGCCTACACATGATAAGCAATGTGCTCTCTGCGCACCGCTAGGTAGGGCGCAGAGAGCAAAGCGCAGCGCAGGTAAACATCATCCAGGGTGGCAAGGAAGCTATTTCCCGTAGCTAGGTAACGACATGCTGTTATCTCATTGGTTGAGCTTTGGAAAAGGTCAGCGGCAAATAGGTCAAAGTTGCGATAATTTGAACTGAGCAGCAAATCCGAGCGGTGCACGACGCCAGGGGTAGCGCAGCGCATAGTTGGGCGCCACCGCCCTCCCTGTAGGAAATCAATGGAGCAGCCGGCGCAAAGCGGTTTTGCCGCCTATCATGCGTAGGCGGCCTAAGACATAGTCCCTACATGCCAGGGGCTTTCCGTGACCTCGACAATCCCTCAGGACACACACGGATGTAGCTAATGCTGTTGCCTGCCTGAGAAACGTGGATAGACGGTACTTGCTGTTCATCCTCCAAGCTTCATCTTATCGTGGGGCAAAAAAGGAAATGACCCCCACCACAACCTGCCCTCGCCTCACCGTCACGTAGGATTGGGCATCGAGAAACGGTTCCAACTTGCAACCTTTTCAAAAAAATTAAGATTCCAATGGAATCGTTTGGAAAATTTGGATTCGAATCCGACCATCGGTTCCAAATTTAACACGCGCAAGTTTTGGTTTCCATAGTGGCCACCGGTAAAAACTGTAAATCACCATTGAATCAAAATAAAAAAAATTCCGTCTGTGAAATACGCAAGTGACCCGTTTCAACTCCACCCCTCAAAGAATCGAAATCGAGAATCATGAGAAGCGGAATCGACAGGAAGAATCGGAATCAGAATTGTTCAAATCAAAACGATGCCCAACCCTAACGTCACACTCCGGAATCACCACCAGTCCGATCTAGCACTTACTGTTCACGGAGACACTGATATTTTGTGGATTTGATGTACTCTTGCCTCCCTCCCTCCCTCCCTCCGTCTCTCCTCTTAAGGCTCACAAAACAGCGTGAGGTTTAAAAATGACAGTAAAATGACAGTTTGGCGGGAGGAAAGTGGACCGACATCGAGAGGATGTGGCGTGGACGGACACTGTACTGTATACCCACGACTCTGAAACCCTTCCTGGCACCGCCCCGCGTATGTGTGGCGAGAAAAATATCAGGAAAGGAAAGGACACAGAGCGGAGATTCAGCAACCAAACAATCAGTCACTTTATGTGCGGTAGTCCACTCGTCCTCTCCTCTCTCCATCTCACTCTCTCCCCCTTTTTCCTCGCTCTAATTGGTGCCCACAGTCTTGTGTTTCACCACACCTACCCGCACTTAAACTTCACCAACCCTATTTATTGCTATCTTTATCCATGATTATTATTATCATTATTGTTATTATTGTTGTTATTATGGTTAGAATTGCTGTCATTGCGTGCTATTTTTAGTTTTTATTTCCATGGTTTTAAATATTGGTTTTTAGAAACTGGGCGGTGGTTTGGGAAACAAGAGACATTAAGAGTGCTCTGCCCTAAAAAAAAAAAAAAAAATAATAAAAAAAAAACGGAGAGTGAATGAAAAGAAAAAGAAGCAGTTACTGAGTGTTATTGGGTACAAAAAAAAATAAGTCCTGTCATGTTGTATTATGCCTTTTTTTTATAGTTCTGTCCCAAAAATAGCAAATGAGAGAAATCGTTAAATAAGAAAGCAGCTATTTTGCTGCAGTTGATGACAATCTACTTTTTTGAGCCATTAAAGAGAATGTGGCAGGTTTGACTCATGTTCTTCACGTTTGATGTCTGTAAATACCCGACACGGGATAAATTGTTATTGATATACTTTTATTTTTTGCTGAGTGACTTTACGTGTTTGAGCCAGTTTGGAGCATCAGAAGAGTGCTGTTATTTTTTATTTTTTTTTATCTTCCTTTTGGACAACTCAGTGAAATCAGATCATTGTGCCAGGAAAATTCAATCACGAGAGTATTTAAAAAGAATTAAAGGGTTTTTTTTGTTATTTTTTTTTTTGCTTGGTGTCAGTTGTGTACAAGTATACAGTATGTTTTAAAAAAAAATGATCTGAGAATGGATAGTGTCCATGTTGTTCGACTGTCCTTATCGGCTGCTACACTCAAAACAGATGACCTGCCTTTTAATGATTACGTCGACTCCAATCACTCCGTATCAGATGATATTTGTTCTTTTCTGTATGACAGGAATCAGGGTTAGACTCAAATGCAGTTCCAATGAAATCTTAGTTCGTCCAGCGTTGAAGTGAATTAAAATTTGTGAATTCAAAAGAAATCGTCTGTCTTTATTTCACTATCTTTTTTTTATGGATCCTCACACTGGAACACAAAGACACACATATTGTAGCCGCGCCAAGCATATCAAGTTAGAGTCTGTGTCAAGCCACAGGGGCTGGGGGTTTCTAATAAGTGTGTGGGTACTGACGGTAATTCACACAGAAACTCAGCCAGCGCTCTCTCTCCTGACCCCAAACATTAGAGTCACAGTTTACCCAGCAGAAAACAACGAGCCTGTCCTGAGAATGAGTCACTAAAGATCCGTTTCACGGCTTCAACTAAATTATTTTCATTGTCAATTAATCTGTCAATTATTTTCCTGATTAATCGATTAGTTGTTTGGTCTACAAAATGTGGATCAGTGTTTCCCAAAGCCTAAGATGACGTCCTCAAATGTCGTGTTTTGTCCACAACTCAAAGATATTCAGTTTACTGTCACAGAGGAGAGAAGAAACTAGAAGATATTCACAGTTAAGCAGCTGGAATCAGAATTTTTACAGTTTTACAGTTCCATAAAAATGTACTCAAACCGATTAATCGATTATCAAAATAGTTGGCGATTAGTTGACAACTGATCGATTAATCGTTGCAGCTCTATTCACTTGCTTCATTGTTTCAAACGACAATATATGAAAATGTAAAGTAGCCCTAATGAGCAGTGGAATTATATATGTATATATAAGTTCTAGGGGTGTTGAAATGAATCGTTGCATCGCGATGCGGACCAGGACGATTCTGCATCGATGCCGTGACAGACCACGATCAGTTGTTTCCGACTGAAGTTGCTTGTTGATTTTCTCATTCGTTGCTTCTTTGGTTTCTGCCTTGTGAATGTTGTCTGCTGCGTTCAGACTCCGCTACATTCAGGAAGTTTCTTCTTTAAAGGAACACGCTGACTTATTGGGACTTCAGCTTATTCACCGTAACCTCCAGAGTTAGACAAGTCCATACATACCCTTCTCATCTCCGTGGTGTTGTAACTCTGTCTGACGCCCCCAGCGCTAGGCTAGCTTAGCACAGATCCTGGAGGTAACCGGTTCCAACTAGCCTACTGCTCCCAATAAGTGACAAAATAACGCCAATATGTTCCTGTTTACATGTTGTGATTTGTATAGTCACAGTGTGTACAAATAACAAGGTCACTATGCTTTTACTATCTAGTAATTGTTGACTTTATTACTCCAACTCTGAGTGAACTCCAGGAGAACTCTCTGCTCCTCACCACAGGGCTTCAGGTGCTGCGAGCAAATCACTCCGCCCAAGTAGCAGAAGTAGCAGTGCTTCACCTTTCTGAGAATATAGTTCCCAGTTTGTATACAGTTAGAAGATGGCTGTGTCTCATGTGACCTTGTTATTTGTACACGCTGTGACTATACAAATAACAACATGTAAATAGGAACATGTTGGCGTTATTTTGTCACTTATTGGGAGCAGTAGGCTAGATGGAGCCGGTTATCTCCAGGATCTGTGGTAGGCTTAGCTAGCGCTGGGGGCGTCAGACAGAGTTACAACACGCACAGAGATGAGAAGGGTATGTATGGACTTATCTAACTCTGGGGGATACGGGGAATAAGACAAAGTCCCAATAAGTCGGCGTGTTCCTTTAAGAGTAGATACAATGAAAAGGGGAGTTTATATATATATATATATATATATATATATATATATATATATATATATATATATATATATATATATATATATATATATAACCATGTATAACAATATATAATAATATTGAGGAGGTGACGCATCGTGATGCATCGTGAAATCACAACGATTTGAATTGTTGACAGGATAATCGTAATCGAATTGAATCGTGAGACCAGTGAATATTTACACCCCTAATAAGTTCATTGGTTGAACAAAGCAGTCTAATTCAGGTATATTTTCAGATAAAAGACTTTCTATTAAAAAGAATAAGGCTGGTGATATTCTATGTTTTTGTTATTGTCAGCAAATCACAAGAAAAGGCCAAAACCAATGATGCCTTAAGGCCCTGACACACCAACCAGACGGGCCGACCGTCGGACTGATCAGTCGGGTCCCCGAGGTCCAAAAAGTGCCTCAGAACACACCGAAGAGACGCCGACTTGAGCATACGCTCTGCGTGTGCACAAAACGTAATACGTCTCCATAGCAGCAGGTGGCGCTGTTCTGTATTGTTTCCATTAAGAGTCTGATTATTTCCCAGAAAACCGAAACGTGTTTCTGAATACATTTTAAGAGAGCAATAGACCGTGCACTTTCTGAATCTGTCTTCATTTCAGATCAACAAAGGTCAGTTTAAAAGATTTTCGACAGATTTTGAGAGGCTCATCCGCTCGCCATTTCCGGGCGAGTCCCGACTGCCCTCTCTCTGACTGAACATGTTGGGTCGGCCCAAATGAAGGCTGACGGCTCCTCGGACAGCCGACGGCATGGGACACACCGAACAGACTCGAATCACCGACCTTGCCAGACGGTCCGACGGCCGATTATCGGGCTGGTGTGTCTCCTCTATTAGGCTACGTTCAGACTGCAGGCAAAAGTTGCCCAAATCTGAATCTGACTTCTTCAGAAGTAGTGTGAACACTCAACTCTTGCTCAGATCAGATTTTTTCAAATCAGATTTAGACCACTTCCATATGTGGTCCTGGATCAGCCCCAGGTCGGATTTTTTTCAATTAGGCCGCAGTGTGAACAACCGAGGTGGATTTGATGCAACTTTTACGTCAATCTACATCGACATTTGTCACAATTATGCGCCGGCGGGAGTTAGCCCTAGACACACACAGTAAAATTAAAAACTTGACTAGGCCTACAAAATGGAGAACAGTGATGGAGCAAGTCAATGGAGGGAGAGTGAGGTGTTAGACCTAATTAGTGTATGGGGAGATACTTCAATTCAATCAAAACTAGAAGGATCATACCGTAACCGCTCCGTTTTTGGAAAAAATAGCAAACGAAATGGAAGAACAGGGACACAGGAGACCCTGGCTGCAGTGTAATAATAATAATAAATAAAATAATAAATAAAAGCGAAAATGCTTACATCCTCCATAACCTCCCTAACTTCAGTGCAACAGCGTGCTGCGTCTGATGTCATTGTTATTGTTCTTTTGCGCATGCGGGTCAGTTCGAAACCGCAAACAGTTCACACTGGAATCTGATATAGGCCACATTTTGAAAGGTAATGTGAACAGCCAAACAAAAAATCGGATCTGAGCAAAAAATCAGAATTAAGCATTAAGACTTGTGTGAAGACGATGTGTGAACGTAGCCTTAGTGTGTCTCGAAATACTTTTCCGACTTCACTACCCTGTCTGTGGCTCTCAGCCCCAAGCCTATTTGTTCCTACTGAAGACGCACATTTTTTAAAATGGGTCACAAATGTATGTAACAGCTGGACACTGTAGTATTTAGCAAAGGTTACTGAAACAGAAGAAAATAGTGCATTTCGGGAGGGACTATTTTCAGCTGCAGATTTGGTGAGTCAGAGAGTATTTACAGCAGCAGAGCAGTGTGGGATCGATTTAAAATAAACTACAGTCCTTAGTAATGAAGGAGCATGATCCATAGTGCAACAGTGTAGCTCATTAGTGTGATTTTAACTGTTTCTGGACAACAATGGAGCTCTAAGGCACAGAGGAATGAATTCAGGCGTTGGATGCACACAATAGTATGGTGGTTTGGTCCCCTTCAGTGGATTTGCTGACAAAAAAATATAAGAGATTGATGTGATAACTTTCCAGAGATGTAAAATCCTTCCTGAGAGCATTACAAACTGTTGTTGTGTTTTGGTATCGGATAAGCCTTTAACAATAATAATCTGTTAGTCCAACTGGATTTCCTGCACAATCTGTTCTCATTCCCAACTCGTCAAATAATGATGCTTGGTCAGTGGCTCTCAGCGTCAGATATAGACGCAAAAATCCTCCTTTAGCATCTACGACCTAAAATCCACGTAAGGAGGTAGGTAGGGGTGGTGGATTGGTCAAACAGCCCAGGACTTTCACCCAGGAGAGGTTTATGTCCCTTTCTTGTCACGCGTGTCATAGTACAACTCATTCTCATGAACAGTGTTGGTCATCTTACTTTAAAAAAGTAAATAGTTACAGTTACAAATTACTTCTCCCAAAAAGTAATGGAGTTAGTAACTCAGTTACCACATTGTAAAAGTAATTAGTTACTCAGCAAAGTAACTGTGACGTTATTTTTTATGTTCTATAACGCTATTACGTTCTATAACATCTTTAACGTCAAAGATGTTTATATTAACTGATTGAAGAAGAAAAACACTATATACAGAAGAATCGGGCGTTGCTTGTTGGTTTTAACAGAGTGGCTCCGTCTCCTTCGCTGGAGCTCACGCTAGCCTCATTTGGGCTGGGGGTTGGGTTAGCAGCAGCAACAAGTGTCGTGTTAGCATGTGTTGATGTGAGGTGCTCCATAAGATTTGAGTTGCTTGAGGCAGACGTAGATAAAGTCTTTTTTCCTGGGCATAGTGTGCTTGTTACATAAACATTCTTGCCTTTAATTTCAATGAGCGAGAAGTAGTGCCGGTACTTCCAGTTCGAGAACGCTACCTTTGAATTTCCCTGGCTCGTCGCCATCGTCGCTGTCTTGTGTTTAGTGGTAGTCAAAGCGTGCAGTGAGACAGCGTGAGCAGGGCATCCGCCCACCCAGCCAATCATCATCGCATTTGCAACGGTGTCATCATCTGTCATCATCCCCACCCCTGCTCTCTCCAGGCAGCTGATGTGTAGCCAAAGCCTGACACCTCGCGCTTCATTCAACCAAACTTTACATTCTCAGTAACAATAATGGCGTTGCAATGATGGGAAAAGTAATGAATTAGATTACTCCGTTACCGAAAAAATAACGCCGTTAGTAACACCGTTATACTTAAACGCCGTTACTCCCAACACTGCTCATGAATGGGGTTCGTATGATATATAAGTTAGACACACTAAGACATATGATATCATATGAAAACTAGGGGACCGCCAGCTGGTCACGTGACATCAGCTACAGAGCTCCGTGCTGCAGAGCAGCAGTTGCTAGCTGTTTAAGGGCTCCTGCACACTGGCAGCATGGCGTGAGCGTGGCGTTTCTGTTGCGTGTCAGTTGCGTGGCGGCTGCGTGGCGTTTTCTATGTCTTTACACACCAGAAACGTGTCTGACGCGGCGCTGCTGCTGCTGCTAGCCTTGTCTGTACACATGTATGTTTCCCATTGATAATGATTTGGATCACCCTTGTTGGACATATGGGGAGAGAGTTGTGGAAATGTACTGCACTCAAGCAGTAGTATAATTCATGTTAAACATAAATATATACTGATCTGATTACAGCAAAGACAACGTCGGCAGTATTGACGGCAAAATAGGCTACAGAATATTTTGTTCTGTATTGACAGGTGCAATATTTGAAAATCGATAATTATTTATTATTTTTTTTTAAATTACATTTATATCTGCATTTATGTCAAAACCTAGAGACTTTCAAACATCAAAATGTCATTTATTAAATGCATTTGTGTCAAAATGACATGTAAACATCTTTTCGTATTCTATTTTGCCTGGAAACGCTTCCAACACGCTTGCGTGTCGTGTGAAAAATAGGCGTCGGTCCTATTTCTAGCATGCACACGTTTTCCCGCGCCTGAGACGTGTGTGTCACGCAGGCAGTATGCAAGCTCTAACCGGTTAACATGGGAGCCGAAATAAAAACAGACACACCACACAGCTGACACGCTCACGCCACGCAGGCAGTGGGCAGGAGTCCTAAGTCGCTACAGAGCTACAGTCCTCCGTCACAGCTCGCCATATTGTCAGCAGTTAGTAGATGTGTTTAGCCACTACAGAGCTCTGCGACACGGCTACGATGCTCCGCATGGTGCTCCGCATGGTGCTCCGTCAGGTCAGCGATAGTTCGTGGTTCAGTTACCCGAGAAAAGGTGACTGTGTGCCAAGTACAGAGCACCGAAAGCTGCCGGTCATTTCGGTGGAGATTACGGTTAAGTTTAGGCAAGAAAAAGTAAGCGTACAAATGTTTTTTTCTTCTTCTTTTTAATGACTTTAAGAAACAACCATGACAGACACACGGACCAGTAGCTCGTCATTTAGGAACCACGTGGCATAGCTAAACTCAACTTGAGTAAACAAGTCAAATAAAACAGTTCATCTGACAGGCTACCTTAGGACAATCATCACACACACACACACACACACACACACACACACAGACACACACACACACACACACACACACACACACATACACACTCTAATTGCCTCTCTAAATAGTTTCAACTCTGATGAGGTGTGGCAGGGCAGAACAATTTTGGTGTTTAACCTGCCACTAAGGGTCAAGCATTTGGTGTGTGTGTGTGTGTGTGTGTGTGTGTGTGTGTGTGTGTGTGTGTGTGTGTGTGTGTGTGTGTGTGTGTGTGTGTGTGTGTGTGTGTGTGTGTTGGACTAAACAATGGAGCCTAAGTGTTGGTGATGAGCTGGAAGGGTCAAGGTCTTCCTGCAGAAGCGTTTTCCACTCAGCTTGCCTTCTCCGACTGAAGACAATCAGCTCACCCTATACTCTGCCTCGGTGGGATAATTATACCTGCTGAGAAACACCGACGTCTCTGCATACTTTCTCTCAAAAAAATATCCTGTCTGCCTGCCTCCCTGCTGCATGCTCCGGGAGGTAAACGAGGCCGAAACCGAGCTGACAAAGCTACAAAAAGAGTTTAAGAGAAATGAAAAGAAATCCACTGAAGCGTCTTGAAATGGAGACGCTGTTCATTTCATTGCTACACCTGATATTCTCATTAATCAGCCAACAGAAACGTGTCCTCTATGTCTTTTTTTTTTTCAGCATGAGTCATTCTACTCTTACAGTTTATGTTTAGCCGTCCAAGTTAACCTTGGAATGGCTCGATTCATGATCTTCAAAAGGCTTCCAGACTATTTCCGAGCGCCTTGTCTTTTGAACAATATTGTGCATTGTTTATAAACTTGAATAGGGCTTGGCTTTAGGGAGGGAGGGAGCGGCGCGGGGGGGCTGGGTCCATTCAACTACGTGGCCACAGGAACCAAATATTGCTTCATTTATACATGTATGCAATCAAAGAAAACCAGTGATGGAAAAAAATACTGCCCAAGAGGCTGTCTCGGGTGGAATTTACTGGAAATTGTGGATGACAATGCAGCTTCCTGTGTTTATAGAGTGAAAGAAAACATTTTAAAAGTAGTCAAAGACGGGTGCCATGGAAATTAAAAAATAAACTTTGACAAGGCCAACTCGCAACTGTCAATTCTGCTGAGTTCTCATTTAAAGTGATCGGCCTCAAACTAAGTAAAAGACAATATTATGCAAGATAAAGCTGATAAGTGGCCAACAACTCACTCTGAATGGTAATTCTATTCAAACTGGACAGTTCTGCTGAAAGCTAACTGGACTGAAAATTGTGTTAAATGTACTAAGGAGGCCTCTATGGATATTCCAGGACATTACAGCGCCTGGCCTCCTCAAAACCGATAAACACGGAGACGCACATTTTCCTTTTAATGGTTCAAAGTCATCAGTTTAAAAACCAACAAACAAATATTATGCAAAAATAATACAACTTCATCTGAATGGAAATTTTCTCACCCACAAAATCTATTTCCTCACCGTGATGACATTTGTTCCAGTAATAATATTTCTGGGTCCTTCTGGGCTCCTTCTCATGGCGGTTATTAAAATGCATATCACATCTCTAAATGTGCAGTATGGGACTATCACAATAGAGGTGTTAGGTACAAGTGTGAACAAATCTTTATCAGCGAGTTTTTAAAGTGAACTGACTACACGCAGCATTTAGCGGTGGAGCAGATCACAGCAGAGGTGAAAGAAGTACTCAGATCTTTAAAGGACAATTCCGGCGAACCTAGGGGTTAATAACAGATGTGTACCCACTCGATTGCTCTCTGGGACATGTTTTCATGCTAATCGAATGTGTTTGTAGCTTGAAAACAAGCTAGCGCGGACCGCTGATTAGCTTACTATTAATTAATTTACTACTATTAGCTTGCTTTTCATTTAAATGTCTGGAAAAGCTCAGTAGTAAAATTGTTAAATGGGCATTAATGATATCAGTTCATATCGATGGCAGGCCCCTGAATTAAATCAAATTGAAATTGTATCGCGGCAGACTTTGTGATATCAGCAAATGTTGTATCATTGTCCAAAGAATCAATATAATATTGTATCTTCATTAAACTTGTGATTTACACCCCTAGTTATACCCTATTTTGTGGAAATATTCAGTTACAAGTAAGTCCTGCATTAAACATTTAATGTAAGTAAAAGTACAAAAGTATTAGCATCAAAATACTTGAACTTCTTTTGAACTAACAGACTAGGATGTCAATCTGGGATGCGTTCACTTCCCACTAGAACTACCTCTGAAAGATGACGCGTTCACTTCACGCTGAACGAAGTGATTGCGAATCAGCAAAGTGATTTCCACCTCTGTATCAGAATGCCTTCTCCCCACCACCCCCGCTCCCCCGTTACACGCCGACACACAGCCCGCTCTGCTCTGCAGCTTTGCGGTAAGCACCTCTGGTTTTCATTCAGTACCACCCGTCCCCTTCTCCTTCCACCTCATCCCTAAATCTCCTAATTCAACTCATTATTCGCTCAATTTGTGGGCTTTAACCCCCTCCTGCCTCGGGTCCTATAGAGCTGGTAGTCATTAGCAGACAGGATTTGTGACGGAGCGGAGCAAAGGGGTAATGGGCCCAAACACACACACACACACACACATGCGCACTGTCATAAAGCGCCTGAAGAGCCTGCGGGGTGTCGCTGCAGTTAAACCCATATCAGCCTCCCAGTGTTAAACAGCGGGTCCGTCAGTAGTTGGATGCGAGTCAGGTCTGCATGGTTAGACGCGGCGAGACCACCCAGAGGCCTGTGGTTCTCGGAGATGCTGTGATCTGAGCATCCGCCTGGGTGATGGCTTCTGGGAAATCTCAGGGGGACCGCTACTTTGACCTCACTTTGTAAAGGATTAAAAAAAAATTGGTCATGGATCCTCTTCATCTACTGTAGGTCACGATGCAGAGACGAGACGGCGGAACGGGAGCGAGTCTTATAATACATCCGTGAACGGGAGCGGATGGCTAGTAGAAACAAACCCCCTTGAGCAGACATGGATCAAGAAAGGGGTCTTTTGAATGGCAAGTTGAGTTTCAAAGCCCTTCCACACGGTTCTCTCCACAAGACTAAAGTCATTTGTGTGTACTGTCGATGTGAAATGAGTTACAAACGGAGAACGTCCAGTCTCAAATACCACTTGAGCATTAAAAACTTTAAAATATCCCGTTTACAGTACATTTAGAACAGATAAACAGATATTTACATTTCTGTATGGAGCCCTATTATAGGTTTGAGAGGACTATGCTGATATCACATTAAGGGGCCATCCACACGGAAACGCTTTTCGGTGCAAACGCACGTTTTGCGTAATTTGGGCCGATCGTCCAAACGAATCCTGTAAACGCACTTTTTTGAAACCTGGTCCCAGGGTGAAAAAATTAGAAAACGCCGCCTATGCGTCTTCGTTTGGACGGCGAAGCCGCATACTTGCGCATCGCCACACCCCTTGACCTCTAGCCTTCAACCTCTTATCCCGCGATGACGTCTCATGACAACGACAACGGTGGACTACATGCTTGTGTTCCTGCTGGAGAAGATATTGAGCCTATTAGGGTTACTGGGGCAAAATATTATGCTCCTGTGCCACCACGCTGAGCAAAAAAGGCTTCTTCTTGTGTTTGGTTTCTTCTTCTAATGTCTGTTTGTATACAGCGCGCAAGCTTTATGCGCATGCGCCACCTCTTCTTCTCCGTTTTTGGTGAATTTCTGTAGCAGAAACATCGCCACCTATAGGCCTGGCATATGAAGTAGCGTGTTGAGTCATTTACAAATAGAACCGTTTGGACGCTAATATTCTGCCAGGGAAGACAGGGATTAAAAAAGATCGTGTTGGTACGTGTGGACGTGGCCTTAAAGGTTTTGCAACTTTTGGATCCAAGTGATCCCCAAGGAGTAAAGTCAACATGTAATATCTCACTGTTATTGTAGTTGTAAAAACAGAAGATGATAATTCATGTTTGTGTTGAAGTCTCCCCTTTTTTGTTTGCTTTTGTTGCCGTTACTTGTCTATTAGCCTGATTGTTTGTATGGTCAACCCGTCGTCTGAGTTAAGTTGCTATGTTACATACCATTCTTAATTTTTTTTTTTTAAATGTAACACCAGGTGTGTAACCTGTTTAAAATTGAAATACAAAATAAAATGATTGAAAGAAAGAACAGATAAAGTTAACTAGGACACTTGTGCGATTAATTGCAATTACAAAATGCAGTCCATTGACAGCCCTAGTTCCCACATATTTCTATATTTACTATATTTTGGGAAAAATCCTAATGACAGGACAAATCCACAGTGAATGTAACAGTAATTGGTGCAACAAGTCCTCCAAATGAAACAACAAAGTCGCTGCCCTCCCGAACAACACATGTAAGCGTTTTCTGATCCAACCGCCCTTTAGGCAGGATGGCATCATTTTGTCACAAATCACTGTTGCACAAATAAAACCGGTTTTAGATCTGACACTGTTATGGTTAGAGTCTATTATCGATGGATCAAATGACTACAGTAGTGGTTAGGTAAAATAGGGGGCTGCTTGTAGTGATGAACCCACAGTGACTCTGCAGTTTGCCTCTACGGAGCTTTATAGCATCTTTAAGCTCATTGTTTTGGTTTTCTGGCCTTGCACTGCTCTCACACTCTACTAGAACATACCGGAGCATTTAGCAGCTAAAGAGTCAGATATTTCCCTCAGGAAGTGGACACCAAAACACAGCAACAAGCAGATTGAATATTGGATTTACATTGACCAGGTGGCCATACACACAACTCTAAATGACTGATAGTGTTGTTCCGTACGTATAAATAGGCAACTGTTTGCTAAAGTGCATCATCGTTATGTTCACAGCTTGTGGACAAAAAAAAAAATCAGTAATGGCAGGTTTATGATTTGTCAAGGTTTAAGCACAAAAACCTTTTTTTTTTAAAGATATTTTTTGGGCATTTTTACGCCTTAATTTGACAGGACAGCTAAAGACATGAATGGGGAGACAGAGGGGGAATGACATGCAGCAAAGGGCCGCAGGTCGGAGTCGAACCTGGCCCACTGCGTCGAGGAGTAAACCTCTATATACGGGCGCCCGCTCTATTCCTGAGTTATCCGGGCATCCCCAAAAAGCTTTTTTTACAGTACACAATCACTGGAAAAGGAGTGACTGTAAAACTGTGAATGTGTTTTTAAAGAGCGTAATTAATCTTTGTATGATCAGAATTCGATACATTTTGTCTAATAACATTTGGAAAGTCTAGAGGAGCTGTCATATCGGACTGTCTGCCGGTAGAAAACAGAAAGCAACTGTGACGTGCTGTTTCAAAGTTGTTTTTTTCCTTCCCTCTTTGTACTTTGTGTCTTTATGACAAAAATCACACAATTTCCTCATTCGCTCCTGATGCACAACCCCTACAGCCACGCAACGCAAAGACATGTCTCAACTGGTATCAGCTTGATACATAAAGCATGTGAAAGTGGGATGAATTGTGTGTTTCCTCTCTGAGAATGTAATCAAATTGTCATTTTTTTTGGTTGAGTTTTTTGGCTTTGGTTTCTATGTGTGTGTGTGTGTGTGTGTGTGTGTGTGTGTGTGAGGGAGAGAGATTGACAGGTGTCTCCATACCCATGGCCCCTCCGACAGCTGTTAGGGCACCACTGCAGGGTATTAGGCCTGATAGATGGATGATTAGAGAACATTAGAGGTGAAGGGGGGGGGAGCACAGCTGTTGCTGCTAACTATTATTATCCACAATGCAGCGTCAGAGGGGAGGCTCCCTGTGGAGTGGGCTCACACACCTGTGGTCTCCCGCTGTGGATAGACTCAGAGAGTCTGTGTGGGTCAAGAACGTACCTGATATTCAGGCATGAAAAAGGCAAGTATGCACTTTCGACTTGTTTTTTTTTCGGGGTTTTGTCGCTTTTTCGACATTTGTTACTTTTTTTCTCGACTTTCTGTCGCTTTTTTCAATGTTTTTGGCACTTTTTTTTGTCTGTTTATAAACATTTGTCTTTCTTCAACTTTTTTTTCAACTTTTTTCTACATACTGTATGACACATTCACATTTTCATCGTGAACCGTTTTGTCAGAGTTCACCACAAGTAACCCAATAATGTGCTGTTGCAGATGTGCAGATGTGAGAAGAGTAAAGGGGCGAGCCGTGAGCTTTCACGGGGCGGTGTCCCGTGGGAAGTTTGCCATGGAGCCGCAGAGTGGCGGTGCAGCTGTTGGGCTCGTGGCATGGCTGCGTTGTATGTCAACGCTAATGCACCGAAGAAACAGAAGGCAGCGCTGGTAGTCACTCGAGGGGCAACATGGAAACTAACAGTAAACAACAGCAGACATTCAATTAGCCAAATGTTACGTCAAGATTAACAAAGCCTTTCATCGGATCCTCTGCGAATGCGGTTGTGACATTTCAAGTTGATCAGAATACTTTCAGATGTTGCTTTGGGAGACGGAGCGACTGGAAACCGCAGTTGTGTTTGTTTGATTGGACATGTGTGTTTGAGAGAGTGGATTCATTTGGTATGAAGCACAGAAACTGCAGAAAAACTCAAACACGGGAGGTTTCATCTGCAAAATGTCGAATGCTGTGTGCATTAAAAATGGCGTGGGTTGCATTGGGTCAGATTTGTCTCATCCAATCTGGGTCTTTGTCAGGCAAGATTTTCAATATGAGAAGGCAAACAGCTGCTGTGATTAAAAATAAATCGCACTCAGCATTTCTCTAAACCCTGGAATAACTAATCTGGACTGGGACATGAAATATACATGAGGGCAAATGTAATGATTTCATCCATCAAAGGATTTACTCAAACACTTTAAACCAAAGTCTTGGATACACATGTGCGCGCACACACACACACACACACACACACACACACACACACACACACACATACACAGAGACAGAGAGAGAGAGTTCCAGCAGAGCCGCATCGAAGCAAGGATGAAGATAATATTAGTTTAAGGAGTCACCTGGGGAAGAAGTCTCTGAGTTTTCGGTTTGTGGTCGTTGGGTCTTTACCAGCGTAAATAAACCTATCCTGGTAAATCAGTTCTCACATTTGGCTGTTTGGCTAAACTACATGTATTCATTATTAAAGCAGAAGTGATTCATCATGGTTTCCTAAACATTTTCATATGAAAGACCCTGAAAGAGGAACATCAGAGAGTGGTTAACCAACAGAGTTTGGAGCACCATGTTCTGCTAATGAGGATGATTTAGTTCAAGTGAGAGAAAATTCGCCATTAAAAAGGTTGTAACAACTGGTCTAATTTTGATGGAAAAATGCATCTTGTTGCTGAATGATCTTGGTGCGACTGCGTCATCCGTGGAAGGTGTCACGCAGCCGTGAACAGATCTGATTGATCGGTTCAGACAGAGGAACCTCAGGGGACCTTTAGATCAGCCTTCAGTCCCCCCGGGGACAGCTCAGTCTCCGTCAGGCTGTGATGGTGGGTGCGGTGGAGGTCCGACGCTCTGGGTGAGCAGAGGCAGCCAGGTGTGTGTAGGACAGAGCCGCCCGGGGCCGGCCCTGGGCGCCGGCCCTGGGCGCCGGCCCTGGGCGCCGGCCCTGGGCGCCGGCCCCCACTTCGCCCAGCGCTGATGCTTCCTGACAGAGAAACTGGATCAACTGCCGGACTGAGGTAGTGATGAAAATAGCAAAGAAGATCTGATGAGCAGTAGTCTATATGGACGACGATTCATTTATTAGATTTCTTCGGTGCCACCGGAAGATCTTTCAGATTCCCTAATTTTTGGCCGGATGTTCGTCACCTTCCTCTTTCTTTGTGTTGGCGTTCTAACCTCTGGTGGATTTGTGAGGACTATGGTGAACTGCTCCTCAGATCTCTGCAGGGTAAATCCAGACAGCTAGCTAGACTATCTGTCCAATCTGAGTTTTCTGCTGCACAACTAAAAACAAATTTTGAACGTACACATGTTCCACCAAAACAAGCGAGCAGATAATATCATAATACTATTTCACATTGTAATATTTTTTATTTTTGATCTTTTGCATGTTTGTGTGCTGCTGCGCGTACCTGTGTGTGTAACAAGCACAGTGTGTGTAACAAGCACAGTGTGTGCATGCAGCGCACAAGCCTAGGTGCATTTTACTAATGCGCTGTTAAAATAACAATGAAATGAACCAGGTTTTGGTTGGGCAATGGCGCGATGACTTCCCGCTGTCTCAAGATGGCAATACGCCAAGAATGCACCTGAACACACCTCCCTGTAAGACCAGCAGGGGCGCAGGTGCATTTGCTATTTAAACGACGTGGGCGCTGGACGGGAAACTGACAACTGCGTTGGTCTTAAACTAGCAAAGACACTTGCGTCGGGCTTTGTGCTGCGCTGCACCGGGTGCAAGATAGGGTGAGCAGAGACTGATGCTAATGAACAAACCTCAATCAAAGTCATTTAGAAACCTCTATAGACCCACTGTACACTACCGGCTCAACACTATACAGCAGAGAGACACAGAGACTAGCTCGTAGAGCTGGGTATTGCTACTCGACTTTAAGGTACTGGCTGAAAAAAACGTATTGACAAACAATACCTGCATTCAATTCTTTTCGTACCCTTACCTAGTAAAAAATGACCACTTGTATGATTTTGCTTGCAGCCAATCACCGCAGCGTTCTTTGATTCATTGTGACGTGTGATTGGCCCACTACTGCTGCAGCTACAACCCATACAGTCTGTGGTGAAGTTGACCGTGTTGGATTTGACAGAGTTGGCAGAGATTATTCAGTCAAAGTCATTTTGGTAAAAGAAAAAATGTTATCATTAGATCTAATTTGCATTGGGTTAGGGTTACAAGTTAGGGTTGTATACAAATCTGGTACTAGTTTGCCCCTTTTTCTTCATTCTGTCCCACCTTTTGCTGTACTGGAAACCAATAAACTACTTAAATTAAAACACCAGGGGGTAAATGTTCATTTGACACTGCACTGTATGAGCCCTCCTGTTGACACTGTGTCCTGTTGGTCAGCACAAATAAACTATGTAAAAAATGTCTGGCACATATCAATTTCATTGACTTTTTTCCTCAACAGACATTTGGACTTTTCGCATGTCTCCAAGTGTCCCAGTAAACCATGACAGTGTGACAGTGATCCAAAATGCAACAATACCAGGACCCCATCATTATTACATTCATTATTTACACCTGTGCTTTTCCAACACATTCTCATAAACGGGTTTGTACGATATCGTACGAAAACTTATTCACACCAATTCTTATAATATGAAATAAGCTGGTCACGTCACGCTGGCTACAGAGCACCGGTCGTATCAGCGGCTGTTGCTAGTTGAGTTTAGCCGACAAAAGGTGACTGTGAACCGGGTTCAGAGCACCGCAGGATGACGGTCCTTTCAGTGGCCGGGGGAGTTGAGTTTAGCATACAAAAAGTGAGCGTCATGCGGCGATGACAGTTAAGTTTAGCCACCAAAAAGCGACTAGTTAAGTGTAGAAAAAAGATCGTGGTTTAGATCAAAACACTCTCGGGACACGAACATGCGTTTCCTGGGTGAAAGTCTTTTGTTTTCCCCGGGAAGCAAAAGCTTGTGTTTTATGACCCAGCCATCCCCCCCGACCTCCTCTTTACGCGCACCAGAGCGCTCTTATACAGCGGCAGTCAATGTGGAGCACACAGCAATAAATAAGTGGAATACATATGAATAACAGTGCTTTACTTTTCATAGGCTCTATATATACGAATGGTTCATGACTCAACAGACTGGCTTTTTCCTACAGTGACAATGTCAAAAAGGTGTACTAGCAGCTGAAATTAATATTTTTGCAAAAGTAAACTTCGCACATTTTAAGGCTCCTGAGTCATCCTCACATCTCAAACCTGTCCTTATAATTTCATGTCTTCACATTAAGTGGCCAAAACGTGCCGGGCTGCAGCGTGCTGTCAGTCAGTAACTTCTTGTTTCAGCATTTGCGATCGTCAGTGGTAAATTCTCAATTAGGCATTAACTGCATCAGTAGCCTATCGAGCAGCATGTTCTGGTTGAATGGACATCTGTCACTTATTCTCTCTGTCTGTTTATCTTAATATTTCCAAACGATCATTCTGTAAAATTGGCAGAACCTCATGTCCCTCCACCTCTGGTTCCCTGCTATTCATTCAGAACAAAGATAAACAAGAATCATTCAAATATTTACCACTGTGAAAAAAAGTAATGAGCGCAGTGTGTGAACTAATGCAGCTGTGTGTGTGTGTGTGTGTGTGTGTGTGTGTGTGTGTGTGTCCATGTCAGTAACCTGTGTGTGTGTCTATAAACCAAAAATCAAGATGAGCATGCAGCTTCTACAGTGCATTGCACGCATTTTCCTCCCCAAGAAATCATCCTTCAGCTCTAATCACATATTTCACAGAAGCAACACACACACACACACACAAACACACACACACACACACACAGAAATTAACATGGGCACACAGTGTATTCAATATTCATCACCACAAGCTGTCACATAACGGGCTCCTTAGCTAAACAGCTGAAAGAGCAAAATACACACGCACACACACACACACACACACACACACACACACACACACACACTCTCTGAGATGGGGGGAAAGAGAAAAGAAAGAGATAAAAGCAAAGAGAATTGAATAGAAAAGGATATATGTCCTGATCAAACAAGACTAATTATAGTCCTCTCAAACCAAACTTAGTCCTCTGAAAGTGGACCAAAAAGTGGACCGACAGAAAAGGTCGCCTTCACGTTGTCAGTTGACTTAAGAGAGTACTCAGATGTCTTTCTGGTGCACTTCAGCTCTGATGGGGCCTCAGGGCTAAAATACATTGACAAAAGGCAAAACGAACCTGAAACGTGTTCTCAACGCACAGGTAAAAGAACCGCAACGCAGTGTTTACATATACGCAAAAATGATAACTAATATGTCTGAGTTTTTTTGGAGGGCTGAACTGTACCAAAGTATTGTACAAACTGAAAATTCTGATTTGATGAAAAGTTCACCAAACTAATCACAATTGATCCTGAGGGGGGACATGAATGTCTGAGACCCATTTTATGGTAATTCACCCAATTGTTTTCAATACATATTTCAATAAATACCAAAAAAAAAAGGAAAACTCAGGGGATCACAAGTTTTAAGGGAAACATCGTCTGGGAAACACTAATGTCGGTAAAAAAATTTGAAGCCAATCTAATGAGCAGATGTTGAGATATTTCCCTGAATAAGTGAAGACTTTGACCTGCTGGTGGTGCTAGACGAAATGTCCCTTAAAGTCCTTAGAATTTATTCTTTTGGGAGTTTGAATATCCGTAGCAAATTTTATGGGAAGCCATCCAAACATTGTCTAGATATTGCACTCTAAACCACAAACATCAACCTCATTGTTGCACCAGAAGAAAAGGCAGGGGATCAAACATATCAGTGGGATTCATCCTCTTGGGAGTCAGCACCAACCAACAACTTTCCAAAAGAAAATCAAGAAATCTGTAACCTGTCTTCAGTCACATTTGTACCGTAAAGCCAATTTCTTTTTCTTCACTCTGCATCAAATGCAGAAGTTTGGTTTTTGTGTACGTGTTCTCCCTCAGGTCTCACCTCCCTGTAAGAAAGGTGTATTAGCTCACCTGCTCAGCAACAATACCAGCCATTTCCACTGTCACGCTAAATTAGCCTTCATTGGACGCGTGTGCACACACACCCACGCACACACCCGCACACACCCACCCATACACACACACGCGACACAAGTGATTTGGTGATGACAGCAGGCGATATGACTGCACCCCTGTCTGCCAGGTAACGATGCTTGTCTGTCGATGCCAGTGTGGATAACATTCACAGCTCCTCTCAGAAGTCTTTCATCCACACACACACACACACACACACACACACACACACACACACACATACACATACACATACACACACACACACACACACACACACACACACACACACACACACACACACACACATACACATACACACAAACAATCCACAAATGTTTGTGTGTTTTCCAATGTTAACCTTTAGTCATTGTACTGGGATGATTACAGGCCCAGGAATAAAACCAAACAGGGCATACCAGTGAGAAGCAAGACGCTTCCAACGGCTGCATATTTGAAACAATGCCCCCTTTTTTTCCTTACTCTTTCGCAGCATGTGAGTGAGTCATTGTGTCACACAGCGGCCTTGTTTGAGTCGGCCGCCCCACTGGAGATCTGAAAACGACTGCCGACTGGAAGGCCAGATGATATCATGGGCTGGAGTGACGTGTTGTGATCGGTGACTGCTGGAACTCGGCCACATGTGACACTGGATACGAGCTGAAGGTGAACGGGTGAAATAAATGAGCAGTGACAAAGAGAAACAGAGGACTGATGTGTTTTTTATTATTTGCCAAATTTATCCTGGCCTCATTATGGGCCAACATGCTGCCATCACATCGCCAGCAGTGGTGGAAAGTACGTTTACTCAAAGGATCATTTTGTGGTACTTAACTTGAGTATTTAACTTTATACTTCTGCTTTACTACATACACAGATATTGCACTTTTACTCTTACTACTAGAAGGGCTGCACCATATGTTGTTTTTGTATCGTCATCGCGATATCAACTGGCGCATAAACACATCGCAAAAGGCTGCTACATATCGCCAAAGACACTCTGAGATTTTTTTGTGTTAGTTGAAAGTAAATATCAGTAGAAAACTGCACTTTAAAATGTAACCGTCATCAGTTTTTTAGTGGTGCATTTTATGTTCAATTCAATGTTCAATAATAGAATGTTGGAAATTATTTGTTTTAAATTCAACAAGCAATTGGTTGTATTTTAGCAGAATACTGAAAGCAGCAGAACTGAGTCCACTTCGATATCTGTTTGTTTATCGCCAGTAATATCGTTGGCGGGATTTTCAACGTTATCGCATATCGCATATCGCATATTTTCCTCATAGTATGCAGTCCTAACTACTAGTAACTTTTCAGATGAAGGTTTTACATTGAAAACGTTGATTATGATTTATAAAATACAATGCATTGTCACGTTTTATATGTCTATGAGTTGTTAAAAGTCCCAGTAAATTCTCCTTAAAAGTGCTTCATTTAATAATAATTATACATACTAAACAATATATATTTCCCAAAAAAGCTAAAGTTAGAGAAATGTCTAAAATAATATGAATTTGTGGAGCAGATTTTTGTTGTTCTTCTTTCCTAGCCCATAACTTTTCTCAGGACCCTCCAGATGTACTGTGTGACCCATTGGAGGGGACCCGACTATAGTACCTACCTGTACAAAAAGTAGTATTAGTAGGGAAGTACAGTAGTACACATCTACATCTACTAACACTTAATATTATAATATTCAATAATACAACACTCACAGGAACAATTTTTCTATGACACACACTTTTATTTTTGATACTTTGAGTACTTTTTGTTGATACTTCTGTACTTTTTAGGGATCGACCGATACTGGTTTTTCAATAATCGCCTATAGCGATTATTAGTAGTTAATGAAACCGATAACCGATATTTGGAACAATATGCATTTACAGTGAAAATGAAAATCTTTAAGTCAAAATTAAGATATTGGAATGTTACAAACTCCAACACCAACGTGACATCATGACTTCGCGTAAACATACACGCCACTTTCTTAAAGCCAAATGGCATGTTATCTGTACGCATTTTGAGCTAGCCACGTGTATGTCTACGCTGTATACAGCGGATGGCAGTCTGCAACGTCATAAACATACACGCCACGTGGACCTTTCTAAAGCCACGTGGCGTGTTATTGCGAGGCTACGGTTGGGTTTAGTTTAGTTTAGTTTATTAGTTTATAATGTCGTGGACAGTCCCCTTTAATGAACTATACAGTAAAAGGAGCAGCTTTAGCCTCAACGGCTAATTTCCAGCTGTAGTCCCCGGCCAGCTGACAATAGGCATCCTAAAATACAATGATTAACATATTAAAATCAGTTACATTACATCTATAATAACAGCAGGCCTAAGCAAAAAGGGTTAAAACATACAAAAAAGTGGCACACAAACAGACAAGCACAGATATATGAAGGAGACAGTCTCAAGAGGCCACATTGAAAGCACATACAAGACATAACAGAGGCAGGCAGCAGAGATGGAGCGACAGCAACAATGACTATATCACATCAAACACACATCACATCCGACAGATTAATGTGTACAGTAATAGTTATCAGACTGCCATGTTTTAAGGTATTTTGTGAAGGTGGAATATGTATGTATATCTTTGATTGTAGTGGGCAATGAATTCCAGTTTTGTAATGCCGTAACAGAAAATGATAATTGGCCAAATGTGCTTTTCCTGAATGGAATTAGAAGCTCACCTCGTGCGGTGCTTCTGGTAACGTGACTGCTGTTGTTATGTTGGATTATGAAAGAATTCAAAGGGGGAGGAGCAGTGTTATGGTTTAGGAAACGTGACACGCGGGTTGGGTTTAGGAAAAGAACAAATGTGGAAAGGAAACATCACACACGGGAAACGAAGGAAATGTGACATGCGGGACACAATCCCCGCTCTCCTGAGTGAAAGTCAGCCCTTTTATACTACTAATTCACACACAATCGCAATTTAATGTAAGTCAACGGAGGCCAAACGGCGTTGATAAACACGCTAAAAAGCGAGTATGCGTCTTGATAACACGCCAATAATGGCATACGAATTGGCGTGTCATACATATGTCACTTCATGAGCTCAGTCTGCCAACACAAAGCTTTGTTTAAATACTTTAAGCAATTATTTAATAAATGAGAAACTTTGAGCATAACAGCCAGTAACAGAGAGTCAGGTAGTGTTGTGGGCGGGACATTAAGTCAGACTCAGTGGTGAGTGAAACTGAAGCAGAGGGACAGACAAAGAGCTGGAGCTGAGCCAAAGTAGAGCACTTTTTAATTCATTAACTTTATCGGTTATCAGACAAATAAAACGCTGATACAGAACATCTGCAAACTGCCAAAAAATGCGGCCCGATAATCGGTCGTACTTTTACTTTTTGAATGCAGTACTTTTATTTGTAACAGACTGTTTAAATGATTTGTACTTCTACTTAAGTAAAATGATCTGAGGCCTTCTCCCACCACTGCTCACCAGGTCACTGCAGGTCGGACCACTTTGGTCACTAATGGGTGAGTAAACCAACCGAGGAAGTCCTAATTACACCTCCACTCTTATTTCCTACCTTTCTCTTTTACCTGTTCTATCTCCTCGCTCCGAATTTGTTTCCTCTCCTCCCTCCCTTTCTACTTTCCCTTACTCCTCCGTCCGTCCCTCCCTCCCTCCCTCCCTTTCCTTTAACTAGGCCGTGCCAGTCACTGGGATCAGGCCCGGGCCTCCGAGCCTCGCCTCCCAGACAACTGCAAACAATTAGGGAAATTAGTGGCTCCAGCATCACCATCAGGAGGCCTGCTTGTTTATAATTTAATCGGGGCGCATGTCAAAACAGTCAGGGCTTGAGAGAAACAAGATGCGTCGGCAAGATGAAATTCAAACTGCCAGCCAGCTCAAAATATTAGGAGTGTTTGTTTAATAGCGTGCGACCAACTGGGTAAGAGCAAAATGTAGAGAGGGCAGCCGGAGGAGGGAGGGAGGGAGGGGAGAGAGAGAGAGAGAGAGAGAGAGAGAGAGAGAGAGAGAGAGAGAGAGAGAGAGAGAGAGAGAGAGAGAGAGAGGGGCAGAGAAGGAAAATACTAATGAAGAATAGAGGAAAGAAAACAGCATGGGAAAAAATGAAGATGTATTAATTTTGTTTTTAATCCATTCCACATTTTGGGAGTTAATGCATTTTGTTTTTTTTCGGCTTCTCTTTCTCTCTTGCCCCCCCCCCCCTCACTCAGTCTTTCACTTAGCAGTGCTCTGGGAATTTCAAACGCTTGGATCTGTGCCGCCTTTCAAATTCATTATAAAAGCTTTTTGCTAACTAAATAGAGAGAGAGAGGGAGAAAAAAAAACTGCCACATTCATCTCTTAGCCCCCGTGCTCCCTCCCCGCTGCCCCCTGACAATATATAAATAAACTAGAGTGACCTGATTGAGATGTAAAAGGCAGGGAGTTAGCACTGGGACCCATACATTACTTCCCAACATTAACAGTAGTCTACTCAGCCGACACATGGTGGTGGGAGTATGGCCCCTGGGCAAATGGTGAGGTTAGAACTAATGCCCCCCCTCCCTCCTTTAACCACTCGCCTGTGCCCGCACCCTTGGAAAGTATGGGCTACGGTTGGCAGCGCGATGATACTGCCACAAAACTGACATATTTCACATAGACGCTCCCGGATTGTGGTATCCGTTAAAGTAAAGAGTTATCATATTCAGACCACTTGCCCATTTTTTTCCTGCCCAGATTCTACTTCTCTTCTGCGCTCAACCCCCCCCCCCCCCCTCCAAAAAAAAGAAGAAAACACTGACTGAAGCGATGATTTGCAAAGGCTCTTGAAGCAAATCCAAAATTAGAAAAAAATAAAAGCTCTGTCAAATCAGAATTTTTTTTTGCTGTTGTCATTTTGAGCCATTTAAGATTTATAGTTAACCACTAGGCCAGTAACATTTTTTGGTCAGGTCCTAAGGGCTAAGTCTGTTGATGGTAATTGTTGATTTTGTTTAGATGTGCCAAATTGTAATTATATAACTAATTATTAGTCGGACTGTTAAGCTAAAGCGATGCTAGTTGTTGGCACTTGACCCTATACAGGGTCATAGCAACAACAATGACAAGGGGGATACAGTTAGATATGTTTTATGATAATAAAGAAGCATACTTCATAGGCTGTGTACTTATAACATTATCTGGGTCACATAACAGCAGTGATGGGAATAACAGCGTTATAAATAACGCCGTTACTTTTTTCAGTAACGAGCAATCTAATTGATTACTTCCCATCTTAATAATGCCGTTACCGTTACTGCCAAAAAAATGCGGCGCGTTACTATATTTGAAGCAGTTTTTTTTTCATCAGACCAACTATGTCTCTGAGTCTGAGCCGAGAGACAAATACTTTTTTTACTCTTCTTCCTTGGTTAGTGGGCAAGCGCGTAAATGCTGACGATTGGCTGAGGTTGCCAGCACACAAGTATAAAGATCAGGCCACTTACGTTATTTGCACTACAAAGAGTGTATATATTTGTTATTTATTTTTGGTAAAGTGCTTAACAAGCATAATTTAATTTTGCCCAGTTGTGGCCTGTTGAGGCGTTGTGTTATTTGTATCGATCCACTATATAAACATAATATCTACATACATGGCATTTGATTGGAGGCTAGTCTCACTTTGTCCCACAGCAACATTAAAATAGTTTAGATTTGTGTACATTGTTTCTGTTAATAATGTATTGTATTAAGTGTCCATTTCATTATAATATTCAGATTTATCATAAATAATTGAACATGCATATGTATTTTAAGTTCCATTAAAGAGGGGTAGGTGGAGGTGGGGTCACATTTGAGCATTTAAAAATGTACTTGAAAGTAACGCAATAGTTACTTTCTGAAGTAACTAGTTACTTTCATAATTTGTAACTGAATAACTAATTTAGTTACTTTTTGGAAGAAGTAACTAGTAACTGTAACTAATTACTTTTTAAAAGTAACTTGCCCAACACTGCATAACAGTGATATAACCAAAAGGTGTATCCTGGAATTCATTCAAAACTTTAATTTGTTTAAAAAAGTAATACTTAAATAAATCTTTTTAAATTTGACTGAAGAGACAACTATATTGTTAATCACAATTATTTCTGAGACAATTAATTGTCCAGCAAAATTTGGAATTGTTACAGCTCTATTAACCACAGTGGTGAGACCTGTCGGACTTTTCTGTTGTGCTTATTTTCTATAAGGTGTTGCTTTGCTAGCATCTTTGACAAAACCAAGGCTACATCCAAACTACTACACCTTCATTTTAAAGTGAAAACAAAGAGGATATCCCTCCCCATGAGCGTTTTAGCACCGTTTCAGAACTAGTCTCCGTTCACACACATGCCTGAAAACGCATATAACAAATCATTCATGTGCACTGGGCATGCACGTGCCAGTAGGGCTGATAACTAGGGGTGTAATGGTACATCTATCTGGATCGATATACCGATTCAATACTCAACTAATCAATTATTATTATCGATACAAAGTGGAAAAAATCAATATACGTTGTGATCTTTAAGATACGCCTTTATTTTGAAATTCCCACTTTATATTTTTTCTTGTATTTAAAAGAGTAGTTTCTTTTTCATTTAAATGTCTGGAAGTGCTTTGTAATGAAATTGTCAAATCATATTTTAGTTGCTTTCCGTAAGTATATATAAATGGGACTGATTGTGTTAAAAGGGGTTATGTATCGTCTCGTATCGGCCACAGGCCCCTGATTTGAATCAAAATCGGATTGGGGCCAGAGCATATGAGCGGAGTGGAGCGGTGAGAATCTCCGCTCATCGCTCACGGAGCTGTTCACCCCTCCGCTCCCCCGCTCAAAGCTCCATCAGGCCGCTCCGCTCATTATCGCTCAGCGCTCAACGCAGTTTGCTTCGCGCTCCACTCAAATCGCCCCCCGCTCTCTCCAAAAAAGGAAAAAATCTACATGTATATCACGTTTTCTTGTACCACATTATCACTGTTAGTTAGTTTGTTAATAGTACACCTGTATGATTTCTCGTTTTCTTTTTTGAAGTACTTTTTGAACTCCATTATTGAGCCGAGTTTTGAATGAAAATAGTCAGTTGATGACAGTGCAAGACAGATGGATTCTGGGTCAGGCTTAACTGAGCATGCGTCAGACTCGTGGTGTGAGCGGAGCGAAATTGGAGCGGGAAATAGAGTGACGCTCCGTCCTTTTAAAAATGCCGCTCTGCGCTCTGTCTAAGACCCGCCCGCTCGCGCTCCCCGCTCGCGCTCCCCGCTCACTCCCGCTCCACTCCGCTCACATGCTCTGATTGTGGCAGACTTTGTGATATCAGTAAATATTGTATCGTTTGTCCAAAGAATCAATAGAATATCGTGTTGTGATAAAATGTGTGATTTACAGGCCTACTGATTACACCACTAGATATGAGAATTGTCACAAATCGCTCAAATAACAGCTTGCCTCCTGTGCATGTAGGCAGTAGTAGTAGGCTATTATAAACTGCAGAAGATAATTTCATAACAGCTGCTAGCATCGACAACAAGGTAAGAAACGGCTGCGGTCGCAATTTGCTGTTATCCATGTTGAATTAATCACTGGTAGTCAAGGCTGAGGTCGTTTGTTTTCTACCTAAATAGGGTAAGATTACAGGGGCATGAGCAGTCAGGGAAGGACACATCGTGACTGATAAGAACCATTCAGGGAGCGAACACGGGTGTCTGCGTCATCGTTTCCAAAGCTCTCTAAAGTGGCTTTCCAATAACTCACTATAGGCACTGAATGTTGGCGAACGCGGGGCTGTAGACATCAGCTGCATAACGCACAAACAATGTCTAGGTATTTACTTACTTTGCTTTATGTTGTTTCATATATTGCTTACAAATCAGTTCTTGCATCCAGGGACATCATTGATCACACAACAGGATTAGTCAGGTTAACCACATTTAGTTACTGCTAGCTGCAGACACCAGGATCACGGTCAAAAACTCTACACTTTCCCTGGAATTAGCTTTCCTGTATTAATGCATTCCCCTTACATGTGACCTAGACTGGTCCTACCAGACTCTGGTACATTTCATTGGTCCAGAGAGTCTGGCCACTCTCCATTGACAAGTGTTAACTTCCTTGAAGGCGGGTACTCTGTTAAAGTTTAAAACTATTGGATCTGCCCAGAGCCACTCTGGAGCTGCCATAACCAATCGCTAACGTTTGGGCGTGACGTCAGCTTAGCATCGCTAGCATTAGCCTTAGCCAACTTCTTCACCACTAACGGAGCAAGCTGGAAAATCTAACTTTTCCTGAAAGATTGTTCTTGCTCAGGCTTTAACTTCTGGATATTCGGCAGCGTTGCCATAAATGGACCGAATAGCTTCACTCGCATCTTTCTCCACCACCATTATGGAACTACAACTCAAACTAGCGCACAACCTCAACGTCATCGTTCTCAGCCACTCCCTCTGTTCACTGATTGGACCGGTAAAGATTTGGCCGGAGAAAACCCAAGAATATACTGCAAACCCAGACGGCGTACTGAAGGAAAATGAAAATTGAGCGGAAGTAGGTATGAGGGCGGAGCCAGGCTACAGGTAACTGCCACCCAGCATACAAAAAAGCATATCAAAAGAATCAAAATAAACACAAAGGCAAACAAATGGATAAAAGGCTCTTAAGGGCCGTCCACACCAAGAACGATAACTACAACGATAACTATAAATATATAGTTTTAAATATCGTTCTAACTCAAGTAGATGGTGGAGTCCACACCACAACGACAACGAATGATACAGAAGGGATCACATTCAGAGCAATTTGATGAACGACAGAAACACTGACAGCCAATTTAAAATCCATCTGAAATTACAACATGGCACTGACACTGCGGAGAGATTTGTTGCACACATGGGGGTTAGTGGCGTGCCTTTTCCCCCTTGGTGGGGCTACGATCATTTAGCTCTGTGCATTTTTGTATTTTTAAACATCAGTACTTTGAAAGTATTTTTCATCTCACAGAATCCAGCGTGAGTGAATCTTGTGTTTAATATGTCATTATCATACGGTCGGTGTTTTTGTTGCGGTGCTCTGCACAGATCTGACACCGCCCGCCTGCTCTCACCCCCACCGGCTCTCTGGAGCTCTGTGCGCCACTGTAGCCTCGAACAAGGCAGTAGTGTCAGCATCCCAGGGACCACCGGTCAGACTTTTTTGGTTCATTAAATGTAACCGAATTCAGAAATATGTAGGATTTTACTACAGACATTCCTGTAATCACACGTTGTAACGTCTGCTGTGATGTATTATCATCAGCTGGAGCGTGCAGTGTGTGCTTGACGTATAGTTGTCATTCTTGGTGTGGACGGTCCTTTACAGTCTCCGTTTTTGCCTGTCCAGACTAAAACACAACCTTAATTAACTAAAACTAGTTCAGCAGCGTTTCCAAATGTCTTCGTTTTAGGTGCTCGGAAACGACGGATTAATGTGGATGCCAGCCGTAAACGTAGCAAAAGATATGCGTTTTAAAATGTAACGTATTAGTGTCAATGTAGGCCAAATCTCCCCAAATCTAGCAGTCCAACCAGCGGTGAGATATCTCAAGCCGACATTTTTTTCAGTCTGTGGCCCGACAGGTAAATTAGGTCTCCAACCTAACGCTAGTGAACGTGTTGTTATTTAGAAGATATGGAAGCAGTTACCATGCATTTAAGATGAATTAAATGTATACACTTTGAAATAACACAACAAAATAAAAAAGATTATAAGAAATAACTCTCCCTCATTTGCTCAGCGCCGCTAAATTGTAGACATACGTGACACAGGGGGTTTTCTACCCGGACGTTATTGACTCTAGAGCAAACCTATATGTGTGATAAACAAAAGAAACACCAAAAATACGTCATAAAAAGCACATTATTCACTCTCTAAGAAAACTGTAAACTGACGAGCAGCAGTGAGTCGAGTATAGATGGAGGGCAAAGGCTGAGGCTGATAGAGCCCTGACGATGATGGTCTCAGTGGAGCATCATTAAGCTGATGAGAATCACAACAAGGCAGTAATTGGTGATAAGCTGATGTATGGTGAAAGTGATCCAGAGCCAGGGATCATGATAGCACAAATACAGAGCAACACACACACACACACACACACACACACTGTGACAGAAAACCCAGAGAGCAGACTGCCAGGCTGGCAGACATGCAGGGTCCTGGTCAAAGAGCATTATTTAGAGTACATGACTGCATGCAGCGCGGCACCAAACGGCTTTCATTACGCCAGTCTGCTAGCGCGCTAATGCCTGCTCCCCCAGCTACCTTGGCCGAGCAGTCAGACAGACACACAGGCCCTGGCCATCAGCCGCCAGTCCACGCAATCAGCCGCCTGCTATCAGCTCTCTAATTGGATCAGTGGCACGAATGTGATTACAGCAGGCGTATTTATTTACATAATAATTATTACCGCCCTCCCCAGAGGAGCCAGGGGAGAACGCCAGGGTCTGGGGAGAGATAAAGGGTTGGATAGAGAAGGGGGGAGGGGGAGGACAGTGAAAACAGCAGGAAGGGTGACGAGTCTTCCTGTTGAGAAAGCGGCTTCATAAGAGACACAAAAACAAGTACAACACCACAGAAGGTGCATGCTTTATTGACAAAGCCCTGTTCAGATGATGTGGTATTGACATGAATTCACTTTTTCAGCTTCAAATTAAAAGTATAAAAAAAGCGACAGCAAGCAAGACACATTGGAGAAGTGAGTGAAGACTCCTTGATGTTATGCAAGGCTCTGTCTTGCTCTTGGATTTGTGGAAATGTTACTCTCAAGCAACCAAACCTATTATCCCAGAGAAGTTTACATTCCCCCAAACATATTAGTTAGTCCTCTTGAAAGCATTTTCTCTCTAATAGGGCTTCAACCAACGATTCTTTTCATTGGCGATTCATTTCATTTAAATTATTTTCTGGATTAATGGATAAGTTGTTTGGTCTATAAAATGGTGAAAAATGTGGATCAGTGTTTCCCAAAAAGCCTGAGATGACGTCCTCAAATGTCTCGTTTTGTCCACAACTCAAAGATATTCAGTTGACTGTCACAGAGGACAGAAGAAACTAGAAAATACTCACATTTAAGAAGCTGGAATCAGAGAATTTGTTACTTTTTCATAAAAAAATTACTCAAACTGATTATCAAAATAGTTTAATAGTTGACAACTAATCGATTCATCTTTAATCTTAGTTAGAAACTTGTTAAAATTAAAGCACACCTCTGTCTTGCTTGTCCAAGGTATGTAAGTTGTGAGTTGTAAGACTGAAATAACTCTTAGTCTTAAATTACTCCTAATACAGTACTTATAATACCAGGACTAACTAGCTCTACACTGCAATACAAGTGTCTTTATTTCCATGTCACTTTTTGCTTAACATAGCTTTAGCACAATATGTTGGCCATCAAATGCATATAAGACCCTTGGCCAGGCCTCTTGAAACATTATAAAGTCAGTTCGAGACGGTATTTTCAACCAAATCATAAAGCTAAGGTTAGCTTAACCCTCTAAGGATGAAAGACGCACAGGTGCAAGTCAAACATCGCTTGGACGCAAAAAGCGATATTACAAAGTTTCATTTCAGACATTTATTTACTATTGTAATCATATATATAGCCTAAGACTTTGGTCAACTCATTTCAAGCACCAAAACAATTTGTACAACACATCATAAGTTAAGGTTTGTTTTCAAAAAGAGATTTGAGGAATTTCAAAAAGCCAACGTCAACGTTTCAGCTTTAGCGCCAAATTATCTCTTCACAGATTTGGGCGCCTCTGTACGATAAAGCTGAGTTTGTTGTGAACATTTTGATATGAAACCTGCAAAGTTATATGCAAATACCGTAAACAGGTCAATTTAAGAAGATATGTGAAAATACCCTTAGACCTCAGAGGGTTAATTAGATAGCTGCAGCTCATAGAATGTGGTAGTCATCATTTCAGCCGATGAAATGAGAAGCTGTTTCTGTTATGATTTGACACATGTTGTCTGAAATCAAGTACCCATTATTTCAAAAACTATTCAGAATTTAGAGTGGTAAATGTGCACACATTATTATTATTATTATTAGTATTAGTAGTAGTAGTAGTAGTAGTAGTAGTAGTAGTAGTAGTAGTAGTAGTAGTATTAACTGCATATGTGCGTATGTCGTTTAGTTGTTTTATCAACAGAAAGCCTTTCTCTGTTGGAACTGACTGTGTGGTCCGGACTTAGGCTAACCAGATTAGAATTCAGGTAGGAAAAAAAATGTAACCAGGTTAGCCATTAGCATGCTGATGGCAGGGACCGGAGTTATTGCAGTTTCTGTCAGGGGATGCAGTCTGGCGTAGCGCCTGAACTCCACTTCTTCATCTTAACATGTACTGTACAAAATGACCAACAGACCCAGAGATGCATGGCCCGATTAATTCGGCCTCATAATTTACCAGTGTGGGAGCGGGCTTTCCGATACTCCCTCTACAACATGGATTTCCCATTTTGCCAATGGCTAGTGACGTGATATGTCTTTACTGTTTGCACAAAATGTAGATACATTTAGCCCCCCTGAGAATCTTTCCCCAAACTCAATATAAATACAGCTCTCCGTTTCAATAACAGAGGCAGACAGACAGACAGAGAGACGGAGTAAGACAGACAGAGAGGGATGGAGGGACTCTGGGGACACGCTTGCGTTTACATTTGCTGCCATTGAAGTTGTCCAAAGCCTGGCTTTGCTTGCCGCTTAATGGCGCTTAATCACAGAGCTCCTAAAATAGGCCATTATATCGGCGCTGAGCTCTAGAATTACACCGAGCCCTCAGGGCCTGAACAACAGAGCTTTTGTTAATAAGCTGCCATTAATCAGATCCATTAAGGAAGCCATTGGTCCAACGGACGGCACCGCACTTGATAAATACCTCAAGAATAGAAAACAATTTACTCACCTAGTCTAAACCGCAGTTGGTGTGCGTGTGCGTGTGCGTGTGTGTGTGCGTGTGTGTGTGTGCGTGTGTGTGTGTGTGTGTGTGTGTGAAAACAGAGAGGCTGGGTGGAACAGGAACCACGCAGGCTGACTAAAGACACCCAGAGGACTGGTAGCAGAGCCGCTGTGGCATAAATATTTCTCAGCGAGTTCAAGATAGAGATTAATACCACGTACTACTGATTATTAGGGGTGGGAAAAAATAAAAACGATTCACTTATGCATCGTTATTTTTAAAACTGAATCTATTCCCTAAAATCGTAACTTTTTCATAAGTTTTTCATAAGAAGGGCAGGAATATAGGGCTGGGAGAAAAAATGATTGTATGCGTCGTGATAATTTTTTGCGACAAATTTTAAAACCGATTCTTTCCCTGAATATTTTCTGTTTAAAGGATACGGCCAACGGCGACTACATCATATCCGTTTCCAGCAAAACAGACCGAAAGCAGAAAATGAAGAAAATCCATGTTATGTTCTTCTTTAAAAATGAAATAAATGTCAGACTGACATGTGATGTTCATTCTTCTTAGAAAACAATTAGTTTTTAGAAATGTCTCATGATATATTGTCTCTAGAAGTGGATTATTCAACTTTTGTTTTTGTTAAAGAAGGAAAAGAAATTTAATGCGATACTATTTAATCGCAATACTTCTAGAATCGGGTACAGATGGATGTGTCTTGTATGTGTATGTGTTTTAGGTATTTTAATGTGGGAATGTTTAATGTTTGTTTTTATGACTATGTTTAAATGCCCTTCTAGGGACAGGCATTGGAAATTAGCAATAGCTATAAATGTTGTGATGCTGTACATTAGAGATGTGTTGCACAAATGTCTGTCGTAGAATCTGTCCCTAATGAAAATGAATCGAATCGGCACCTATGTATCGTGAAAGAATCGAATCGGGACAAAAGCATATGGTCCCAGCCCTACTGATTATTATTACAGAGCTGAAAGAGCAAACATCTGCTAAAGACGAGACTATTAAGACCGTGTGAAAGAGTTAACCCTCATGTTGTCTTTGAGTCAAATTTGACCGCGTTTAAAAAAACTAAATTGTATCAGAAAGTATGGGACGTCAAAATAAGCGCCAGAAATGTAAAAAAAATATATATAAATAAACGACAAAACGTTGGGAAAAGCAACGAAAAAGATGAAACAAAAAGCCTAAAAAATGTCAAAAAAGCACCCAACACACTGAAAAAGTGAAAACGTCAGAAAAAGTGACAGAGACGTCAGAAAAAGTGACAGAGACGTCAGAAAAAGTGACAGAGACGTCAGAAAAAGTGACAGAAACGTCAGGAAAAAGTGACAGAGACGTCAGAAAAAGTGACAGAAACGTCAGAAAAAGCAATAAAAATTTAGCAAAAAAGTGACCAAAACATTGGAAAAAAAAAACACAAAAACTTGATAAAGAGCGACTAAAACATTGAGATGAGGACAACAAAAGTGTTTTTTTCATGGTTGACGGAGAGACAACACAAGGGTTAAGATGGTCGGCGTGGCTGTGCCCTCAGTGATGGACACCCATCAGGAGCACGCTGTCAGCACAAAGCCTCCTCTGGGGGCAAACGGTGTCCACGATAATGGGGGTTAATCAAATATCTGGCAACCCTGCTCTCACTAACAGCCGCTGAGACCACAAGTCATTGATCTGCACTTTTTCAATATTTGTAATTAACTGACCGCTAACATAACCATAGTGTTGACAGACTATCAAGGGCAGCTAATTGAAACGCGCGTTGCTTGCGGCAGTAATACTGAAGGATACACAAATACTCGCAGTTCTTATCTTCACAAACTTTCAACCAATCATTTTCTTTGTGGCTCATTTGAAGCTTCGTATATATGCACTTCCTCTCAACTCTCTCTCTACTCATTACTGCCACTCCTGTTAATCAGTTGTGTCTTTCCCATCAATCTCCCCCTCCTTGCAGCCCCTTCTCCTCTCTGTTGTCTCACCCTCCTCCTCCTCCTTCCCCGTCATCTCCCCCACCCTATCCGTCTCTCTCCAGTCAGCCAGAGACAGACGCATGGCTCTTCATAGCAGATAAAGCCGCTAATTTCATTAATTATGAACCAATATGTTGCAGTGTATGTGTGTGTGTGTGTGTGTGTGTGTGTGTGTGTCTGGAGCAATGGGGGGATTTGAGGGTCCCTTGAACTGGCATCTGGTCCACTCTGGCATCCAGGGAACAAGGGAATAGAAAGGAAGAAGGGAGAGATGGCAGCAGAAGGAGAGGGAAAAGGACAAAAGTGAAAGGAAATGGCAGTACAAGAGGAAAGGATTAAGGTAATCTGGGAGAGGCCACGACATGCCAAACCTGTAGAGAAAGACAGAAGGGAGCGAAAGTGACAGTAGGGCTGGGTATCAGCAATGATCCCCCCCGAATGGGTTTTATTCCGATCACAAGGTCGGGATTTGATCACATTTCCGATTTGGTGAGGGAGATATCAATTGCAATACCAATTTTGCCTGGGTATAAAATAGATTCTCAGAGAACCTATATTGGGTAAATTGTACAAACAAAAAATCCAACCTGACATATATTTTCTTTTATAATGCACCAGGTTAATGTTCACATTAAGAATTGACCCCCAAAAAAATAGTTTAAAGTACTTTTGGTTACACTTTACTTGAAGGTATCTACATAAGAGGGACATTAAGTGTCGGTTTGTTAGAGTTAGGGTTCATGTGTTCATGACAGTGTCATGTCACTCTTATGTAGTTACCTTCAAGTAAAGTGTTACCGTACTTTTTGTAACAGTACTAACATGACAGTAGAGTTGAAAAGGCATATATTATAAGATTGATTTTGGAATTTTATGAAAGTAGAAAGAAGTACTGTGTGTTCGTCAGTATAAGTTTTATGATCTGATTCTTCAGTTTTTATGAGATCTCGTTGCTGCACGTGGACTGAAACAGCTGATGTATTTATACAAGTCTTTATAGGTGTGTAAGAGGTGGTAGCGGCGAGGTAAAAGGTTTTGTATTGTAGTGCACACAATAATGCTGTGACACTGTGATTAAAGTGTCAATGATAATATAGTCTCGCATTGCCAGACCTTCCTCCACAGCGCTGTAGAGGAGGGTCTGGCTAGTACACACAGCATTCCCGGGATGGGAGAAAAACGTGCTCTGATTTATTGGCATTTCTTTAAACCAATCACAATCATCTTGGGTGGTGCTAAGCTCCGGATGGAGCCACGGTGCCTCTGCAAAATAGCCTCGGGCAGGAACTTGTTTTGGTGGAACGTGTACGTTCAAAGGTTGTTTTAGTCGTGCAACAGAGAACTCAGATTGGACAGATAGTCTAGCTAGCTGTCTGGATTTACCCTGCAGAGATCTGAGGAGCAGTTAACCATAGTCCTCATAAATCCACCAGAGGTTAGAACGCCAACACAAAGAAAGCAGAAGGTCAGGGACATCTGGCCGAAAAGAGTGACATCCAGTGGAATTTACTCCGGCACCTGAACAATCCTGGAAATGAAACGTCGTTGATATACACTAATGATAATATAGAAAGTTAGAAGTGGCAGGCCACACGTGTGATGGAGTAGGAGCACACAACACAGGGGTTGCTGGTCGTCCGCTGCCTCCATCAATTAGTGTGTTATTGTGTGACTTTGGTGAATCTGAACTAATCATTTAACATACCAAAAGTCACACAATAACACAAACAAACTAACTGATGGAGGCAGCAGTAGAGCAGCAACTCCCATGTTCTGCGAGGTAAAATTACCGTTTTTGTCAAAGGAGTCTGGTGGCTTTGAAGAGAGCAGAGATAACGGCTTCAGTTCCCTGTCGTAAAGACCTGTCTGACAGCAAGGTAAAGCGGTGAACTTATTCTAAATATAGCGTACACTTAAACTGATAACTGATATTGATGTTTTTAGGTGTCTAAAATGCGTTTGGCTGCTGCCTTTGTCCACAGCAGTGCATTGCTTAGCTTCCGTGTCGGTACTCCTGTCTGCTTCTCCAAACTGGGGGTCTTGTCGACCGCCATCTACTGTAGCTAACACACTGAGTATGGAGAAGTAACACATACAAGTTGCAACCACACTTTAAAAGAGCCAAACTAAACCCTTTAAGGGGTGGAAGGGATCTTCCAAATAACCAACCTGTAGTAAAAAAAGTATCAACAAAAATTCACCACATCCAAACCAGACTTGTCGACTCTGATAACAGAATTGTCAAACTGGTCTGTGAGATTTAAACCAAAGCTAGACTGACCCTTTAAATCATCCTTATCATTACAGCCCACTCACACTCGACTTGCAGGGTCACTACATACTCATATTGTGTGATAACCTTGCCTGTGAGATGCTCTGTTTGTGAACGTTCGTGTCTGTGCCTGTGCTGTCCCTAACAGGTGTGTCCCTCACGCTACACTGCCTCCTGCCTCTTAGCTCTGTCTTTCTCCCTCAAACACACACACACACACACACACACACACACGCACACACACACGCACACACACACACACACACACACACACACACACACACACACACACACACACACAGCCTAATCAGTTGTGCTCACACACAAACACACACACACACACACACACACGCAGAGCAGCCTAATCAGTCGCGCTTCACGTCCAAAAGATGGCACACAGAGTGAGCTGGATAAATAGCCGAGGCGCATGTGTCTTTGGTATTAATAGTAATTGTGTGTGTAAACTGTTTCACATCAGCCCACTCTATTACAACAGCTGCCCTGCAAATCACCACAGGCTGTGGCAGCTGATGACTTCTGTGTGTGTGTGTGTGTGTGTATGTGTGTGTGTGTGTGTCAGACAAAACAGCCTCGATAAGCACATCTGCGCGTTGTTACAAAAGTGTACGGCTTCATTTGACACATGCAAGTTTTATTTGACAAAGGTGACCAAGTGCTCTTCTATTGGAGAATTATTGCCATTGCATTGGTTGATAAGTAGTGGTTTGACGGTCCGGATATTGGAGGGAAGCGACAGTATTGGATGGGGTGTGTTGTGTGACTTATACACAAGAGGACGGCCCAGGTTGTTAAATTGTACTCATAAGCCAGCAGTTAAATGTTGGTTAATGATGCGCCCAGAAAACACAGAGAGACAGACAGGAGAGCAACCTTTGGACTCTGCAGAGTGTCCTCAGGATAATCCCTGGTCATAAATATCACCCTATTCACTCTGCACGTACACACATCCATTCACACTATAAAGCAGGCCTCAACAATAAGGGTTGCCCTATGGCCCGCCGCGGCAAGTAAAACGTCATGTCGGGCAAGTAAATATAACAACCCCAAAAAAATCATCACCAGTTTTTTCATCATTATCGTATCATAATTAATGTCATCGTTCTGTTAAAGTGTTTGCATAAAACATGTCTCATAAGCAGTTATTGTAGGTTTAGAAACCTACAAAAAATTCACATCTTCCAACTCCAACTCGATGACGCAGTAGAAATGAGGGTACCTAAAATGCGGTCAAACAAATGACAGCTAGAAACCACTGTCTCTCCAGTAAGTTCATTATTGCAATCAGATTTGATAGTTTTCTTTTTTTTAATTAACAGCCTCCACTTTCAGTGTGAACTTTAACTCATCTATGACACTGTTCATGATGTGTGTATACATTGTAAATTAAGATAAAATATAACACTTGAGTCTTTGTCATTATATGATAACCACTAATAAACAGGGCAAGTGAAAAAAGAAACCTTAATGTCGAATCCACACACACACACACACACACACACACACACACAGGTTTGTGGCACTATCTTTGTGGGGACCCGTCATTGACATAATGCATTCCCTAGCCCCTTACCCTAACCTTAACCATCACAACTAAATGTCTAACCTTAACCCTTACCCTCACCCTAACCATAACCTAATTCTAACCCTAATCCTAAAACCAAGTCTTAACCATTCAAACAGACCTTTAACCTTGTGGGGTCCAGCATTTTGGCCCCACAAAGCTGTCCGGACCCCACAAGTATACTGGACTCCCGTTTTTGGACCCCACGAATATAGTTAAACAGCCCACACACAAACACACACACATGTTTGTTTCACTATCTTTGTGGGGACCCGTCATTGACATAATGCATTCCCTAGCCCCTTACCGTAACCTTAACCATCACAACTAAATGCCTAACCTTAACCCTTACCCTCACCCTAACCATAACCTAATTCTAACCCTAATCCTAAAACCAAGTCTTAACTCTCAAACAGCCCTTTAAACTTGTGGGGTCCAGCATTTTGGGCACCACAAGGCTGTGCAGACCCCACAAGTATACTGTATTCCCTGGTTTTTGGACCCCACGAATATAGTTAAACAAGCCCACACACACACACACACACACACACACACACACACACACACACAGGTTTTTGTCCTGCCTTGGAGAGGTCCTGTGGTCCATAAGGGTCAGTGGTGGTTGTTAGAGTCGTTGCTACATACAAACACAAACCGCCCTGGCCACAGACGCCTAGCCATGCCTCATGATTAGCTTGCCTGCTCCATGCTTTTGTTTTTTGCTTTGTTTGTTTGCCACTGTGCAGAAATATTTCTGTGGAATCTCGCGTGATTGCACCATAGGTTAGCGACACCCATCTATTACAGCAAAGAAGAGCCTTGTATTTAGACTGCCTCCGCGGCGGCTATATTTATCAGCGCATGCCTAGCCGGGGCCAGACGCAGGCACCGGCCGCTCCACTTTACTGCTGAGCTTTCCCCACACATTCCTCTACAGCCATCACGATACATGTCTAAAACTGGCATGACGATGAAGACCAATTCCACAATCAGTGTGGGTGTGTCATGCATGAGGAGAGTAACATTTATTTGTGTATTTTATGTCTACTCTTCTACATTTTAAAGGGAAAATTGTACTTGTACCACCACATTTTTCAACAGCTGTAGTTACATTGCAGATTATAATAAGATATTACAAAACATACGATTAACTGTATGTTATGTTAATGTATGTTAGATTAAACTGCCTAAAAAAAGATGTGCTACTACAACATAGCTTGAAATCCCACCACCTTGACCCACTAAAACAATGAAATGCAGATTACAGTTTACATTCTGAGAGGGCCTTTATTCATATTTTAGGACGTTTTACTCAGAATATGTACTGTAAGTATGTTTTACTGACCACAATACAGTACCATAATAAATTAATTCAAAACTCTGGATACTAATTTTACAGGAAACGTAAGAAACCAAGAATAAAAACTGTCCATGTGTAGAAACATCAGACACAAACATTTGGCAAATCATCTCCTATACTCAATCCCATCTTTGGCTAGATGTCGAATCATATAGAGTCAATATTAGACCGTCCATCTCTCATACAATCAATAAAATAAAAAACTTCAAAATCCATTCACAGCAGCTGTGGACACTGGCAGCTTTGTGGAAATGCGACCAAATCACTGAACACTGCCCGTAAAGAATATAATGTTTAACGCATGGAATAGACAGACGGAGCCGGGGAAGGGGGTTAATATTACGGGGGGAAAAGAACTCCCAGAATTTTCCTGGATGAAAGTCGCAAATTTACAAGTAAAAACAAACAAACACATATTTCTTTGAGGTTATGAAGTAATAAATGTAGTTCCTGATGCACAAAAGCTATCACCTCATCCCAATCAGAATGTTGTTTTCTTCTGATCAGGCCCAGCTCACAGTAACCTCTCTTCTCTCTTCAAAGTCTGGATGTTTATAATGACATGCTGATTCTGGGCTAGAATCACAAGCATTTCTTTACTGCTAAATCCGACTGCAAAGTGTATTTTGATTAGATCATCCACTGCGGGCATAATACACGGCAAGCGGTGGCGTCTGTGGTATGATGAGACTAATCCAGCCTTGCAAAGTGAAGCGATTTTTTTCGTGTACATTTACGACTTTCATCTCAGAAATTCTGAGTTCTTTATCGGAATATTACCCCCCTCTCCCGACTTCATACCTAAAGTATATCCACATGTAGGTGTTTCATGAGACAGCTTTTAAATAAGTGTGAAAAATAACTATAATTTTCGAGTATAGGGAGATGGGAGAGATGGGTAATTTTAGGTTTTTTTAACCCTCGTGTTGTCTTTTTGATTTTCTAGGACAAAATTTAAACACACTTTTGTCACTTTTATCCAAGTATTTTGTATCACTTTTTCTGATGTTTTTGTCGATTTTGTTTCTGTGCCTTTTGACGTTTTTGTGGGGGTTTTCCCCCACGTTTTTGAAGATTTTTCCGACATTTTTTGCTCCTGATGCATTTAACCCTCACGATCTCGACCAAGCACCTTTTAGTTTTTCTGGGTCAAAATTTTAAATTAAAACTTTTTTTCCCCAAACTGTTTTTTGACATTTTTGTCACTTTTATAAAAAAAAATTTAAAAAATCTTCAAATGCTATAAAATTGAATGAAACACCCAAATTCAAGTAGTGAACTGATCATTTATTTTACTTGTGAAGAGTAATAGTTGTACGGAACCACGTTCAAAGAAAACCAAGATTTCTGATATGGAAACTTTCTGAAAATGGGTCAAATTTGACCCGAGGACAACAGGAGGGTTAACCAATTGTCCTAATACGCCATCGTAGCTTTCCCCTCATCTGGAACACATATTGAAAGATGGTTGACTGCTAACACTTTGGATGCTGAAGCTCTACTGCTACTTTCTGTATCTGATACTTCTTCCACCACTGGGCTTTACACATAAAACTGACTTAACGCTTTGTCTTTTTGCATGTGTTTGTTAACAGAAGCTAAATGCTGAAAACAACAAACCAGTCTGCAGTAGCATGTGCCATGTATGTGTGTCAAATGGATAAGTTATCAAGGTGATGTTTGAGCTCATGACAGTTGAGGGTAAAAAAAGAACTTTAGTATATTTTGGTTGCTAAAGAGCGCCTGTGTTACTGCATGGCTTCAGTTCTTCGCCCATTATCGCCTCACACAACCCAACACACTCTTGTTTACCATGTTTGCAGGCGCTGATTCCCTAAATAATGCAGGATACGGGGGAAGTGAGGGAATGACTCTGTGTGTGTGTGTGTGTGTGTGTGTGTGTGTGTGTGTGTGTGTGTGTGTGTGTGTGTGTGTGTGTGTGTGTTGATGCATTTCTCTGCATTTATGTGAAGGTAAGTTTGTCTGCATGTATAGATATTCACATGTACGTATGAATAACTGCATATGTGTGTGTGTGTGTGTGTGTGTGTGTGTGTGTGTGTGTGTGTGTGTGTGTGTGTGATTGCATGTGTGCGTTTGTGGCAAAGTGAAGATAAAAACCGAGCAAAGATGTTTCTTTTAAACCGAGACGGTCAAAAAGGGAGTAGGCGAGAGCTGAGGTGAATCAAGCAAATCATCCCGTTGACTTAAAAACGCACTCATTATGTGCAGTCATGAATAATTTTGTACCAAAACACTAATTTTGCATTAGACTATACAGTACGCTGATTCTTTCTGCAGCTCAGGAATATTCATACACTCGTGGGGATTTGTTTTTTCTATTCACCACACCGTGTTTTTGCCCATTTAGTGATGCTTTCCCTGGCACACAGAGCGCCGTCGTGAATATAGGTCATATACGCAGTGGGCTCACCGGTGGCACTAAGGATGGCGCTGCAGGTCTCCAGGCGACAGCAACAGTACCAAGGGAGTCTCCTCTGCTTGTGTATACGCACACACACACACACACACACACACACACACACAAAAATGACTAGCACACCACGTTGCTATTAATACAGCCACAGCCATTTTAATATTTAATTGCGTTGATGGACTGCATCTGTGCTGCTCTGTGATGCAAACATTATTATACATACTAAGTGGCTTAATTGTAATTAGAGCTGAAAATTTAATTAAACTCAACAATAAAAGGATATCACAGCATTCCCCCCCGCCCCCTCCCCTCCCGAGCAAACCCTTTCTTCCTCCTCGTTGCATTTTAACTCCTTCCGTGCTGCAGAGCTGCTCTTGTCCAGATGCCTTGGCTCGGTCGGTTGCTTTCATTACAGACCAGAGTGTCAAACTGATTGAGCCAGCGTTTTTAATCTGATGCTTTGAATACAGTACTTCAGGTCAAATTTCAAAGCTGAATTTGGAAAATGTGTCCTAAAATGTGGCTTTATGCTCTGTTCCTAAAAAGCATGAGGAACACTGTCAACCTTGGAACCTGGAGCAGCTTCTGCCTTATGACTTCTTCAAGGAACAGACTGACATTTTGGAAGATTTTCATTCTTGCTAAGAGAAGATCAATACCACTCTCATATCTGTCCGTTAAATATGAAACTATAAATAAAACTAAAAATGACCCTCAGAGAGCGCAGACCTCTGCCAAGGCCAATGCATTGTCCCATGCAGGTCCCATTTCCAGAGTTGGGACGTTGTTCTTCTGACTTCAGTGTGTTCGTGAGCTTTAAGTCTTAATGTGGAAAACAACATGGACGCTACAAAGAAGATGTGTTGTATTTTATTGCTCAGAGCATTTAAACAACCCGTTAATAGCGGTTTCCAGTGTTTACGTGACAACAAAGAGCAAAGGAAAAGGATTAGGTGAGAGATGAAATATTTTTTCAGGATTATGCCGACATCACATGAATGCAGTACAAGTGACCTATCTCGTAAAGATAACAAAAGTGAAAAATAATTTGTGTTTGCGCCTTGTGATTCGGATCCGCTCCAAAATTGAATGGGTTCTCCCTCGGGCAATGCTACACCCTTCCACCAAGTTAATGAAAATCGAGCCAGGAGTTTTTCCGTAACCCTGCTGACAGACAGACGAACCAACAAACAGAGCCAGGCTAGCTGTTTCCCCTGTTTCGAGTCTTTAAAGGTCCGATGTGGAGGAATTTCTCCCATCTAGCGTTGAGATCATATGTCGCAATCAACTCTCTCGCACCACGCAGTTCAAAGTTCGTATTACAGCTACGGTAGCCTTCATGCTTCAAAAAGACGGTCTCTTGCTCTTTTAATATCCTTTTTCTGGGCAAAGAAGAAGAAATTTGGATTTTGAATACGTGTGGTCCTCCATGTTTCCTTCTTTCCAAACTTGCCGGGGCCGGGAAGCTACGATACCCGTTAGCAGCATTAGCAGCATTAGCAGCACCTGTGAGTTTATCATGTGACAGCGAAAATGTGAAAGGCGGAGCAGTATGACCTGTATGTCCCTTACCGGCTAACGTATTTCAAGATGGAGCATGAATATGGAGCGTCTACCCCAGTTCATGCAAACGCAAATGTAAAATTTCAAGCCAAAAGGAATACTTGGAATTGATGGTGGTGGTAAATATTCATGAAAAAGGACAAGTTTGTGAACGGGCAACACAGATTTTGATAATGAAGAACTAAACACGTTACACACTGGACCTTTAAGCTACAAGCTAAGACTCTCCTAGCTGTAGCTTCATATTTAATGAACAGATATAAAAGTGAGGTGTCAATCTTCTCATCTAACTCTTGGCAAGAAAGCGAATAAGGGTATTTCACCAAAATGTCATACTATTCCTCTCAAACAAAGCAAAGCAGGATGACATCTCCTCAGCACAGGTTACATGTGTCTATGAGAAGTGAGGAGATTAACCAGAGTGACTTTCAATGTTCAGGTTGTTTAATTTGAATCATTTTTAAAGGCTTGGAATGTCAAAACTATCTAAAATATTAACAGAAAAAGGATGCAAAAATTTAAGAAAAGTTCCAAAATATTCATATTACTTTGTGTAGCAGAAATATTATAATATGTCCTATCTTGTTACATCTTATGACCCCCTTAGATTTATTATAGGACCCTACAGGGGCCCTGACACCCCTAGTCTCGCTTGCCATACCTTTCTCCACAGCGTTGCAGAGGAAGGTCTGGCCCCTCCACACATACACTCCTGGATGGGTTGTTTGCATTTCTTTAAACCAATCACAATTGTCTTGGACGGCGCTAAGCTCCGGACGCAGCGGCTTTGTTTTTAGTGTATAGCTTACTAGCTCTAAGTTTGTTGGTTTCCCGAATCCAATGGAGTTTTGCAAAGCGAGGAACATCCGGCGTAAGACCCGGAGGCGACAGATGTTCCGGCGATTATCCGGTAAATGAATGGTCGTCGATCAAGACAATGACACCTCAGAACTATTTTTCAGTGATTCTCTCTCTCAATACATCACAATAACTCAGACTTAAGCCTACAATATGTCACATGCACAGAGTGGATGCATGCAGCAGTGGCCGTCTGGTGGTGTGTATTATTTATCAGGAACGAGGCGAGTCGGTGTGGACTGTTTGCAGCCTGGAGTGTAAACAGCTGTGTGTTGCTTGACATGCTTTTGCACTCTCAGCTCAGCGTTAGCCAGGTCTGATCAGACCAGAGCTGAGGCGACAGGACAGCCTGCCAAACAACAACCACCACGGGCCTGGCCCTGCCCCAACACACACACACACACACACACACACACACACATATATGGATAAATATGAAACACAGACACATAAACACACAAGCTGAGGCCCGAGCAACAAATCAACACAGCTTTACAGTAATACATAAATAAATGAACAGACCTCCCGTCTGTCTTGGTTTTTGTTTCAGGTTACACGACTCTTCTCAAGCTGCAGGCTCCAAGTCTGGAGATAATAGTTGGGTGGAGACCGGAGGGTATTTTCTTCAATAAACTCAGAACAAAGACGCAACGATGATTTCACGAGGACCGGATAATGTGGTACTCAAGTTATGCCTAGGATACACTAGAAGACTCTAAAAAAAGACTTTGAAAGGACTAAAGTGTGACAAAATCATCTCAAATCTAAAGACAATCTGTCATGATGTCACTGAGTTTTTAGTCACAGACTAGAAGATTTTACTACAAAGACTTAAACCTTACGATAATACCAAACATGTTTGATTTTGTCAAGACAAACGTCAAGACAGGAAAAAAGACTGACTTAAGACAGCTCGGACTGAGTTTTATGACCACCTTGATCTCCCACAATTGAGACAACGGGAGCTCACCCCAACTCTAGCCAAACTCTCATGATTTCATTCCCATATTGGAAATTTGTCTGTGACAGCGGAATCGCTTGAAAAGTTGGTGTAAGGTCGGCATTAGTCTATAAACAAGGCGAGAGAGTGCGACTGTGTGAATCAGAAATCTGTCCAAAATCTTGGAATTTTCTTTTACTTTTAAATCTTTTTAGCTTGTTGTGATATAAAAAAAAGAGAAGAAAATTATCTGTGGGGTGACCAGATTGTAATTAAGCATGTTGTCAATGCAGAGTCCTTTTGCAGAATGTGTGTGTGTGTGTGTGTGTGTGTGTGTGTGTGTGTGTGTGTGTGTGTGTGTGTGTGTGTGTGTGTGTGTGTGTGTGTGTGTGTGTGTGTGTGTGTGTGTTTTCAAATATTCAGCCCATTTGCACTGCTGGTACAAAGATAACTGCAATTAGGCCAAGCAGGCAATCAGCATGGACACCATCAAACAGCTAGGACCTTTAAGTGGGGACGCCTCTTTACATGAAGGTCAGCTCATTAAATTAACAAGAATTTGCTTTACACAAACTGGAGGTAAAGTCATGCAGAGAGCAGTGTCTACATCGTACACAATATTTCAAATACTTGAAGAGAAGAAGTGGAAAGGAGTTAGAATGACTGACAGCAGGGAGAAAACGTGACAAAGATGAAAAAGGGAAGTTCAATTGAGGAGGAGGAGGGTAGTGTGGAGAGGCGATGTTTGGAAGGAAAGGTTCAAATCGATGCACAGACTAATGTATTCAATGCCCACTCTGTTTACAGAGCAGGCAGCAGCCCTGATGATATCCAGACTTTTGGCAACTATCGAATGAAAACCTTCCACCAATAATGCTTGTCGTGTCGAGCGGTTTTTGGTCAAAAGCCTCAGCTCTGCAAACTCCATGTGAACAAGCAGTTTCATGGAACTGTGTGCTATAGAGTGGGAAGTACTCCAGTGTAGGGATGTTAATTATTTACCATTTCACCGTTAAACGACAATAAGAATTTTGACCGATTAATACTAGCAGTTAAATCATTAAAAACAATATTATTGAAATAAAAATGGAATGTTTTTGCGCTGTAAAAGAAAAATAGGTTATAGAATATACTTCTTAACTGTTAGGTAACTTGCTAGTGAAAACTTTGCATTGCAAAAACTTTGCAACGCACACACTGCAACGCAAATATAATCATTCTAATAGGTCGAGAAAAAAAAACTGAATTGAACTGAACCGGACTGCTTGGTGGAAATGAGGCTTTAGGCATCTCTCAGCCGGTTCTGCGGTCCACTTTGGGAATCTTTGAAGAAACTTTACGCTATAGCACGTAAATTTGGACAATCAAATAAAATGGCAGACAGTAAATATAATATACTCAGTAGGCGATTTGGGCGGGGGTGATGTGGGAAGCCATCGCTCAATGGTGTTTTTCCAACGGCGCCTTCCAGGCAGCTAACCCTAACCTTAACCCTAAACATAACCATTGCCGTGCTGTCTGGGAGGAGACGTTGGGGGCAAAAACACGGTGGCCCAATGGTTAGCACTGTGGCCTCACAGCAAGAAGGTACCGGGTTTGAAACGTGGTCGTCCCGGGCCTTTCTGTGTGGAGTTTGCAAGTTCTCCCCATGTCTGCATGGGGTTTTCCCCACCACTAAAAACATGTTCCCCTCCTTCTCACTTAATTGGAAGTCGCTTTGGATAAAAGCATCAGCTAAATGACATGCAATAATGTAATGTAATGTAACCTGCCACCCCACCTCTCCATCCCCATCCAGAAAGAGTTCAGGGGAAGGTTTGTTTAGATGAATGAAAGAGGTTTGTGCAAGTTTGAATCTATGGCTCTGAAACATCAGTAGCCTAACTGTGTTCTATTCAATTCAAGTGATGGGACTGTTCTATATCAGGTAGCAGCAGAGGAAACATCCCGTTCTCTGCCTACATTTCCCCCTTTGTGTTCTTCTTTTGGGACTGTACCGCTAATATGTACTATCGCTTATATACAGGAAGAAGAGAATGGAGAAGATATTATTTTAAGGGGGAAACTGTGGCTGGGCGTTGTGCACCTGGAAACATCAAACTTTTGAGTATAAAGTGGTGAATAAGAAAAAAACAACAACATTAAAATAAACATCCAACCAAAGGTGCGTCCACCAACAAAGCTCTGTAATCCGAATGGATCCAGGAAGTACCTTTCAGCATCATTAGCTAATTGAATCTAGTATTGATTCCATATCAGTAATAAGTGATATATGGGGCTCAAATTAGTTATATTAGGTTAAATAGGCAGCCATAAGGTCATGTGCAAGGAGACATTTCGTATTCAGTCATAAATTGATCTGCCATGTTTTATTAGAGTGGTGTGTTGCAGTGGCTGTGGATACTTATTAAAAGCACAGGGTGGTTGATGCAGTGCAGCAGGTAGTGGAGGCATTTTCACAATAAATGGAGATATATTTGAACTTTTTCTCATCCTAATTTATGTAATATAGTTTTTGTAAAGCATGTTTCTAAAGATGGGTAACCAAATGCTTATTTGTGTCATAAGACAATTTGAACTGTGCTAAACAGGAAAAACAGATCAAATAACAGCACCTGATAAAAGAAAAACATATTCAAAAATGATTTTAAAGTGCAAAAGAGAGAAAACGTTTCAGGCGCAATCTTTCGAGCCATCTACCTATTAGAGCTGCATCAATTCATCGATTAGTCAATTGACAGAAAATGTATCAGCAACTCTTTTTATAAACAATTATTCGCCTTTTTGTCAAAGCAAAAATGACAAATATTACCAGGTTTCAGCTTCTTAAATGTGTTGATTGGCTGTTTTCAAATGAACATGTTTACATTTTGCACTGCATACTTAAACATTTAAATTGAAGGCATCACAGGCATTTTGTCACTATTTTAAAATTCCCCTCCACTCAAAAATCAGTTTCTCTTCTTGTTCCTACAGTTGGATGTTTGAGCTTCACTGTGCAGAATGAAGATTGTGCAGTTTGACACAAGAAGGCTGCTTTAACATTTATCTGCTGAAAGTGGAAGGTTTCTCTGTGCTCATGTAAAATCTGATTTTAAGGGGTGGGCCTTGAAGCATACAGTATCTGATATCTCAGCTAGTTTCAAAGTCAATCCTCCAATTTGCCACTTATATGTATATATGTTGTATATATGTCTTGACATAAAAAAATTCATAGATTAAAGGATTACTTGGGAAAATAATCAGCAGATCAATCGATAATGACAATAATCGTTTGTGTGATAACAATTTTAAAATTGGCTTGAGTTGTTTCGAAGAATCAGCAGAAAATAAACTTTGAAGGATGGCACAAAAAAATCTCATAAAAAATAACCGGGCTGATACTCTTCTTGTAATTTCATCCATTTTTATAGTCTGTTCAAGGTTTAAGGTGCATAATAACCACGGCTGTGATGTGTTTTTCATGTGTTTATGACAGGTGAGTGTGATGTATTGGCAGACGACGATGTTGTTAATGACAGCGCTGTTTTATGAGTGGTGTCACTTGTCAACTAGAGTGTAACCAAACCCACACTTTGACCCCTGATGGTGTGACACAAATGTGACTGCATGCATCACTGTGCATGTGTACATACAAGCCCATACAACGCATTTTCAGGAAGGGTTCGTATAATATTGTACAAAAACTTATGCACCCCCATACATGTGACATCCTGCAAAATTAGGCGACCGCCTGCTGGTCAAATGACGACAGGAGAGGCCGTTGCTAGTCGAGTATGGCCGACAAAGAGTGACTTTGAGCTGGCTACAGGGCACTCTAAGCTGCCGGTCATTTCAGCGGACATCACGGTTAAATTTAGCCGACAAAAAGTGAGTGTCATGCGTTTAGGCATCAAAACGACTAGTTAAGATAAGATAAAAGATCGAGGTTTGGATTCAATACCTCCCGGGACACTAACATGCGTTTCCTGTATAAAAATCTTGCATATGCTCCGGGATACAAAATTTGCTTCCCACCTTGAAAGCCCTGTGTAAGATAGCCTATGAAATTAGTTGAGCGCTGGCTGGTCACGTGACGACCGGAGAGGCCGTTGCTAGTTGATGTTAGCCAACAAAAAGTGACTGTGACCTGGGTACAGGGCACCCTGAGCTGCCGGTCGTTTCAGCTGACGTTACAGTTAAGTTTAGCTGACAAAACGTGAGCATCATGCGGCGACAACAGTTAAATTAAGGCATGAAAACGACCGAAATATTGTGGTTTGGATTAAAACATTCCAAACATTCCCAGGACACGAACATGCGTTTCCTTGGTGAAATCCTGATTTAAACTCTGCTCCCCGGCTTGAAAGCCCCGTGTTTTATGACTCAGCCATCCAACCCTGACCTCCTCCCTACGCGGTCCACAGCGCTCCTATCCAGCCGCAGTCAATGTGGTGCATACAGCAATGAATACGTGAAATACATTCGGATTACAGCGCTTTACTTTTCGTAGCTATATGTACAAATGGTTTTATGAGAACAGCCTGGCCCATAATGTTCAACACTGCGCCTTAATCAACATTGCTCAATGTAATTTGACCATTTGTAAACATTACCGGATTAGTGTGCCCAATTATCTGCCATCCTCAACGCTGATATGAACAAATGCTGTATCCATAACCTGGACTTAATAGACGTATGTTGGGTTGATGTATCACACAGCTAATTTCGTGATTACATTTTCAGTGGCCAGACCTTTTCCTGTCTGCTAATTGCAGCAGGTTAAACAGCAAGCAAGGCAATACGAATCTATTGGGTCATGTTCCAAACACAGAGGTCTGTTCTCTGTGTGTACTGGCCTCCATCAATCAATCCTCAATGATGTACATGGTGTGTGTGTGTGTGTGTGTGTGTGTGTGTGTGTGTGTGTGTGTGTGTGTGTGCGCATTCCCTGTGAACTCTCGCCTCGTCCTATTGATAGCTCTCATATGACTAACGTCTATAAAGCAGCATCTCCATTAAAATGAAATACATGTTCAGCAGTACTTTTTTACAACTCCAGTAAAAATAAAAAGTGTTTTACAGCGTTATTGTTTTCAGGCAGTGGGTAATGATAGAGATGAGGAGGTATTTTACGGGGATTTTATGGGGGTCGTCTTTATGGAGAATCTGGTGGTTATAGATAATAAAAGGGACAGATTCTCACGCTATCTCCTGACCAGACGTGACCTGGGGTTTAAAATGTGCAAATGTGCGTTATTAGGAGACCATCCCTCCCGAAAAACGCTCCCAGATGTCGTTTGTACAAGCAGCAACAACCAATATTTATGTTTATAATAATGACGCCCTCTAGTGGCTGTAATAATTATGACAGGAGAAAAGCAGAAAGTAATGTGACGAAGTATAAAAGCGTCAAATTTCCGTGTAAGGATGTAGGTGAATGGGTCAAACTAACCTTTAGGTGGGTTGACGATCTTTTACTTAAATAAACGTACTAATACCAAACTGTGAAAATACTCCACTACAAGTAAAAGTCCTGCATTCAAAACATTACATTACTAAATTTATGTATCAGCTAAAAGTAGTTAAAGAACACAAAGTACGCACTGTGCAGTAAAATGTTGCTTGTCGAGACTGTCCTCCCTCGAAACATCCCTTTCACCCGGGAGAGCGGGAGTTTGAGTCCCGTTTGAAAATAAAAGTAAACTGCGAGTTTTTTTTAACTTCACAGGTTCAGGTTACTTTATTGATACCCGTAAGAAAACTAGGTTTACAGTCTAAGGGGCACCTTAGACCACTTGTAGACCACCACGTAACATCTAACACACACAACAATAAAACAGTACATGACCACATTGACTTTTGCAGTTATATGCAGAAATTCTACAGCTAGTACATGACCAAGGTGCTTGTGTGTTGTGTGAAAGTAATTCTACAGTTTGTTTAACAGAGTGATTGCCACTGGGACAAAACTGTTTTTAAATCTTGTAGTTCTACAATCAGGGACTATTAGCCTCCGTTCAGAGTGGAGATACTGGAATTCCCTATTCAGAGGGTGTAGGCTATCTTCTAAGATGGCCATAGCTATCCGCTGTAGTTGTTTAGCATACAGGGATGTGGGGTGAAGCTGGGACTCACCAGTCAACATGTCATGTCAGCGTCAGTAACGTCTGATTTTAACCCAAACAACGACCTTTTTCTAAACTTAACCAAGTAGTGTTTATGCCTGAACCTAACCAAACTGCGACCGTTTCACAACGTTAAAGACGCATTTAAAACCGCGACCTTTACGTTCAAAACCGAGACCGACGTTATAGATATGAGGTTGTATTTCCTGCCACCGGTTGGGGAACTATTTTATAAAAACGCTCCTGTGGGTCGTATTAGAGCACGTGTCAAACTCAAGGCCTGCAGGCCAAATCCGGCCCCTTGCAAGTTTTGATCCGGCCTGCATATCAATTTAGGTTCACAATAAATTTCTCAGAAATTCTCACAGAAGCAGTGAGTTGGCGCATCCAGGTCTGTGAAACAGGTTGTTGTTAAATATGTAATCATTGTTTTGCTCAATTTGCTAAACTCTATGAAGGGACTTTTTTGCTGACTTTTTGAGGGCTTTATGTCGACCAAACTGTAAGTGACAAAGCCATATGAGACATGCAACACTACAGTCCAAGAATATTTGACTTTCGATTAAATAAAAGCATTTTAATGAACTATACATGTCTGGCCCTTAATGTGGTTCTCATTTTCTAGTGTGGCACTTAATGAAATTGAATTTGACTCCCCTGTATTAGAGGGTAGGAACAAACAACCCATCTTGTCTTGTGATTAGGAGGACTTGTTGATAATTAGGCAAACTTGATTGAAACTTGATGACAAACTCTAAACTCAATCGGTCTCTTCTTAATCAAAATATCCATTAACACCCACTGACTCCATTATTTAAGCTTTGGCAGATAAAATCAGCTTCTGATTAACCTTATCCTTAATTTGCAACTATTGATTTTCACTAACTGGGAATAAGACTTACTGAGCTCTTTGCATGCAAACTTTGCACAACGTTCTGCCGCTCTCACAGGTATCTATTAGAGAATATGAGCTCCATTTTCTCAATAGCATGTCAATAACTCAAGTGGCTGAGCGAGTGGTTTCAAAAGGAATGAAAGAACCTCTAATGCTTCTATTAATGCTTGTATATATATTTTACAAAGAACATACAGTATTTACACATAAGTGGCTCAGAATCTGCATGAATTAATGACAAGCATCAATGATCAAAAGTCCAATTCAAAGGGAATTGCATTAATCACTATTATTTAATTCATACTCATTTAAAATGTAGAAAACCAATAGATGATTATGAATGTCTATCATTAGCTGTTTTTTAAAAAAAATTTCCTGATCGCGATCTGGGCTTCAGACCGGGCTACGTGTCAGAATAACATCTCCCAATATAACTGACACCGACTGAACTTTATTCTAAAGATAATGACTTTATAGATACTTTCTACAGCAGTTCATTCATTAATTTATACATGCATTCAGTCAGTCAACATCCATCTTCTCATTAGAGTATCTGTTGCTGTCAGGGCGCTGAACGTATAGCTTCCTTCTTTCAACCAAAAATCATAAAAGTAAGTTATTAAAGACGTTATAGAAGGCAAGATTATTAACACCTTTAAACAAAAAGCAATTCAAAATGCTTTGCATTAGGCATAGAAGTGCAATGAATTGTTCATGATAAAGAATAAAGGAATTGACATTACAGTGCATATAAAAGGTCTCTAAAAACCTTTCAAAAAGCAGTTTCAAACAAAAGATCCAATCGCTCATTTAAGGCAGTTTAGAAGTGGAGCAACAGCTCAGATCTTTCAGAAGTTTGTTCCAGATATTTGATGCATGGAAATGTAAAAGCCGCTTCGCCGTGTTTTCTTTTAACTCTCAGAATAAACCACTCAACCTTTTTTTTTTTTTTTTTACAGTTTTTTCTCACTGGTTTACACACATTTTCTGAAAGCATGCCTCATACTCTCAGAACTCTACACACAAATCAAAAAAAAACACACAACCCCTCAATTCTCCTGAAAAATGAAACTTTACATGCAAAACTAATTTATTTCTTCTCAAAATGGTATTTACTTTTCAAATGACACTCACAACCCATCATATGAATAGATATTTATAAGAACCAGTTGAACACTGATGTGCTCAATGTAAAACACTATAATGAATGGAAAACACTTCTTCTCCATTCATCATAATGACTTAGGCCAGGGGTGGCCAACCTGTGGCTCTGGAGCCGTATGCAGCTCTTTGCCAGCTCCTGTGAGGCTCTTACTGTGTGGCTGGGGGCTGTGTCATTGGTTGATTTTTGTTTTTAACTTTTTTGAAACATACAGTATTTCAGATAAGTCAAAAAAACACATTTGAATGCATCTGCCAATAGTGCCAATACATTTGCCAATTATTTTAAAATGGAAAATAATGCAGGACAGATTCTGCAACCTGAGGAAAAACAGCACATATCACCTTCCTCATTAACCCTTTCACTGCTGAATCCGATTGTCTGAAAGACCCTTTAGTGACAAACGAGTGAAAGAGTTGCTTCGAGTGGCCACAATTGCCACAAAACAACACAATTGTGGATAACAAAGACTGTCTGGTTTCCCACTGAGTCAATCTAAGTTAGAAAAAAAACTATGAAAACTGCCATGTATTATGACTGTCATTAGATCTGGAAGACACTGTTGCTGTTGTAGTGTGGACGTGCATGTGTTGTGTGGCTTTTTGCTATGGTGCGTTTTTCTTTTCTTTTTTTGTGGCTCTTTATACTTAACTGGTTGGCCACCCCTGACTTAGGCCTTTTTTTTTGTTCAGTGTTACACTTACTACAGACAGTACATACATAAGTGTGTGGTAAAATAATTGAGAATATTGTTTTTATACTCAGAACACACAAATACACAGTAACAAATATATTTTATTTTAAAAACAATGTGCACAGTGTACATCCCAACCAACACAAAGTTGCACATACAGTGGTCTACATACAAAACAACAGAAGAATTTACTGTATACAGTTACAGTAAACAAAAAAAAACTATGCTGCATCCTCTCTTCTGTTTGGGTCTGGCCACAGCACCTCATCCACATCACAAGCAATGTTTCCCTGGCCAAGCAGCGGGGGAAATATCGCCTAGCATGGTGAATCCAGCCATGAAAATCAACTGCTATATCTCCACATGCATCTTCCATAGCTTGGAGAAGGGGTATACACGTTTGTGGATTTCGGTCATACACTTTCCATCTCCAGGCAGAAACAAATTCTCCAAAACAGAAGAGCTCACTGTTGCCCTTTTATGCTTAAGCTCTGAATGCTAATTGTTAAATTGTGTGACAGGTGTTTGCCCTTGTGATGAGTCAGTGTGCATATTTGAATGGCAGTGTGTTCCTTGTGAAAACAAGAGATTTTCTTCATGAAATCTGTGCCAAATGCAGAGAATTGTGTGTAGTGTTTTGAAAAAAGTTTGTTTTAGAACTTCAATTTGAGTGTAAAGCAGGAATTGTGCTTGTAGTTTAGCAGAATTGGTTCAGGGGGTTGGTGCATGAGTTACATGTTGTGGTCATTGTGTCTCAAGTACCAGTATTTGTGTGTAAACAATTGAGAAAAACTGTAATTTCCACCCGAGGGAGTTCCTAATGCAGAAGAGGATCCGAGATGTGTTTGTGCAAGTTATAGTTTTAGTAAGCAATAATAGTAGCAATAGAGTGAGCACTGCCTTTTGAAACCTCCCTATTTGGTACCACAAACAATGATCTTGTCTTTGTAACTGGAGGACGTTTTGTCAGATAAAACCACTGATTGTTGTAAATGATAAACTGTTCCGTACATTGGGTTAGGGTTAGTCCATTGGATTGAGCCAGAGCAACTGTCTGATCATGTGTTTTCTCAGTTTGAGCAGAGACAAATGTAATATGACAAGTGGCTAAATTATAGTAATAATTATTGTGTGTGTGTGTGTGTGTGTGTGTGTGTGTGTGTGTGTGTGTGTGTGAGTGTGTGTATGTGTGTGTGTGTGTGTGTGTGTGTGTGTGTGTGTGTGTGTGTGTGTGTGTGTGTGTGTGTGTGTGTGTGTGTGTGTGTGTGTGTGAGAGAGAGAGAGAGAGTGGGTTCATGTTTAACTACATCCTTGGGGTCCAAAAACCAGGTATACAGTATACTTGTGGGGTCCGGACAGCTTTGTGGGGCCAAAATGCTGGACCCCACAAGTTTAAAGGTCTGTTTGAGGGTTAAGACTTGGTTTTAGGATTAGGGTTAGAATTAGGTTATGGTTAGGGTGAGGGTAAGGGTTAAGGTTAGACATTTAGTTGTGATGGTTAAGGTTAGGGTAAGGGGCTAGGGAATGGATTATGTCAATGACGGGTCCCCACAAAGATAGTGAGACGCACTATGTGTGTGTGTGTGTGTGTGTGTGTGTGTGTGTGTGTGTGTGTGTGTGTGTGTGTGTGTGTGTGTGTGTGTGAGAGAGAGAGAGAGCCTATCAAAGCTCTCCTGTGAAACCCATACGTATCCACTCTTGAGGAACTCCAAATAAAAGCTGCTCTCAGCGTGACCGCTGTGTGTTTTTACGAGTTTTTCCAACAAGATCTGAAAGTGGCGGGGATTTGTTTCTTCATAATGATAAAGTCGTGGATAAAACATGAAATTGATCAAGATTGAAGATGTGAGGTTTTTTTTACAGCACATTGGTGTGTTCGGGTGTCCTGGGGACATCTCACAGCTCGTTTCTGTCTGGGTGTGAGCAGACGCCAAGCAGCCCTGTGGTTACCCCCCCCCCTCTCTGTTGTTGTCCAGTGTGTTGTACAGTCCGTGGGCTGCAGCGGGCCAGAAAAGGCCCTCGGCTAGTACGGACTGAAGGCGCCTATGTGGGTCAGCTCTGGTTTCTGCCCCCCTCATCCTCTTGACCACAGGCTGAAGCCCTGCCCGGACCAGGCTGGCCTGCAGCAGTGACCGGGGGGGGGGGGACCGGATCACAGCTGAAGAGGCGACCAGCAGGACAGGACGGTGTGAGAGGTGTCAGGGGAAGGGCTGCACGATATGAGGAAAATATGCGATATCTTTGTTGAATATCGCAATAATGACATTACTTGGGATAAATAAAACAGATATTAAAGTGTTCTCAGTTCTGCATTTCTGCTGCTTTCAGTATTCTGCTAAAATACAACAAATTGCTTGTTGAACTTAAAACGAATAAAAAGGAAATTATTTTCAACATTCTTTCATTGAACAAATTGAACATTGAATTGAATGTAAAAGGCACCACTAAAAAAAGAATGACAGGGTGTCTATTACGACGTGTTGCTGACTTGATGCGATGTGTATATTGCGCCAGTTGATATGGCGATGACGATAATAAGACGATTTATTGGGCAGCCCTAGTCTGAGTCAGCAGGTAAAGGGTAAAGACCGACAGGTGAAAGGTGAGAGCAGTTAAAGGTGTGTTATCAGCAGACCCAAACGGAATCTGTGGATTCTTTTTTTCAGCGGAGATCCAGAATGAAATTCTGCGGAATTTAGCAAGCTGTTTTTCTGCTTTGAGTGGAGATGTGTTAATATTAAATTCAATGCGATTGTATTTATAGTGTCAAATCACAACAGGAGTTATCTCAGGACACTTTACAGATAGAGTAGGTCTAGACCATGCTCTATTATTTACAAAGACCAAACAAAATCAGAAGAAAATTTCTGCGGAATTCTGCGTCCGCAGATTGCATGTGGCTGTGGTTATCAGTCAACTTGCAGGTACACAGACCGTTTTTGAAATTATGAATTATTTTAAATAGTTAATATCAGAGGAACATATGTTGATGGATAATCACAGACCGTCAAAGTTGAGTCAATCAAAAACATCTCAAATGCTATAAAATCAAAAATTCAACTGATCATTAATTGTACTTGCAAAGAACGTTGTATGGAACATCCATGCTATTTTGGGGGCAATTTGGTTTACATGCTCTTCAGGCCACCGTGACATCTATACACGCTCGCTCCTCAGGAGATACAATTCAACAGGATACATTTTATTTTAACACACGCTGGTTATCATAAAACATTTTGGCGGAGCCGAGCCCAGATCCTATACTTAGAGTAATGACTGGTGCCGTTTTACATGGACATGTATTCTGATTAGACTGTCATTTGGATGGATGTCTGTGGCGGCCACAAGGCCACCAGACACAGTTCACGTGGAAAACAACAGGAAAACAGACAAACAACAGGCATGAAAAGATTTGAATGTGCTCACTGCAGGGCTGTCCAATTAATCAACTTTTAATCGCGATCACGAGTTTGGCTCCTAACGATCACAAAAACTGAGCAATCGGGGGAAAAAAATATTTTGCGCATTAGGCCTATGTTTTGCAGGTAAACTCTTTTTTTGTCTCGTGTTCTGAATGGGAAAAAAAAAATTTAAAGTGGAAAAAGTATGAAATGGCACAGTTCAAGGTGTTTTCACTGTTGATTTGTTTAACTATGTTAGTGCTATTTAACTTCATTAAATGAAACATCTTTCACTGTCTCTTAATCGTTCATTTCAATACTGACCAAAATAATGATTCATCGTGATTATGATTTGTTTCACAATCGCTCTCTGTCACTCATTTTCTCTCTCAGTCACACACAGATGTCCATCGGTCCCACGTTTGTTTCAAGCCGGAACTGCATGAGCAGTGTTGTTGAGAGACGTTTCACAGCGCCAGCAGCACGCCTCGGCCTGACTGGAGGCTGCTGGGAAGGCAGGGTGAGAGTCTGGGGCCAGGGGTGGAGGCCAGCAGAGGTGAGGAGAGGGATGTATGTGGAGCGCTGGGTCAATCGTGTGGTTAAAAGGCCTCTACTGCTCCCTGTTGGCCGCAGAGAAAACCTCTCAGCCCTCTCTGTGTGGACTCTCTATGAATGTAAATGGCCTGTATAGAGACTGTATTTATATATCGCTTTTCTAGTCCTAACGACTACTCAAAGTACAGGAACAGGACAGGAAAGTCCTGTTGTCAAAGTCCATTCACACACATTCATACGCTGTGGCCGAGGCTGCCATGCAAGATGCCACCTGCTCATCAGATAAACATTCACACACGTTCACACACCGATGGCGATGAGCCTTGGTACATGGGACGCACGCTCTACCAGGTGAGCTACAAGGGCGCCCCAATTCAGAATGGTTTGACACATATTTTACCTTTAACGAATATTGCGCCCCCCTCATGTGATTCGGATATTGCACTATAGTCCAGATTGCTATTTTCGATAAAATTGCGATTAATTGTGCAGCATGTTTATGTTCATGTATACTCAAATGCCTCCTAACTCAAAACCTGTGGCGCTCTTCTCTTCAAAAGCTCCCCCCGATCTCCTCAGAACCCGAGACAGAGTTTATTTGATTGCTGGTCAAACTATGTGGTGTCACTATGGGATAACAAAAGCCTGTAAGCCTCCTGCATTACAGAGCGCAAGCACAACACTCTGTGTGCATCCAACACACACGCAGCTGGAGTTACAGACGCTAACCGCCGCAACCTGTCATTCAAGCTTCTCTCCTGTAAACATGCTCGCTTTCATCTCATCCTCCTTCTGATTTTTGTGGAGAGGTGTACACCGACACATACACACACACACATATACAGTGAGAGTCAGTTACAGCTCTTTGCGAGGAGATGTACACAAATATATACACTTGTGCTGGACCACTTGTAACTTGATTGCAAGTTACAAGCATGCAAAACGTGGTCCAACACAAATATGAGCAGTAGACAAAAGGGCAAGAATGTGCACTGTACACAAGATGCCGTGCAGACGAAAAGTAAAGGACAATCTTAACTTTCTTGAAATCAGTGAAAAGATTAAGATGTGGTAAATTCTCTAATTTCTTCTACGAGAATAAACCAAGAGTATTTCCTTTCCTCTAGATATTAGTGTCAGACAGATCACACTTGATTCAAGAACAATGTCAAATACATTTTCTTTGGAGAACTTCTGAAGGAAAGTTGGACTTATGAAAGATATATTTTGCATTGCTCGTATGAGTGAGACAGCGAGGGTCAGTGTTGAGAAGTAACCGAGTACATTTACTCAAGTTCTGTACTACTATTTTTTTTTTTAAAAGATACCTGAACTGCACTCAATTGTTCCATTTTCTGCTATAGATATGACTAACTTTGCAAGTTAAGATTTTACACATAAAACAACCCTCTCATTTATAACAAAATAATATAACACTGCATAATGTTATCTTCTTGAGGTTTCTTGTACTTTATTATATGCAACTTCTACAGCACTACATTTTTTTTGCGGAGGGGAAGTATTGTACTTTTTACTCCAACTCTTTATCTGGCATCTTGCTCTGACTTTGCAGGTTGAAGTTTTATGATCAGTTTATAAAAAATATAATGCATGTTAAAAATCAAACTACCCAACAGTATATCAATTCCTAGGGGTGTACGATTCAGAAAATGTCACGATTCCATAACGATTTTTAGGCTCAAGATTCGATTCGATTTAAAAAACGATTCAGTTGTATGTAAATGTGCTTACTTTTCCCATGTGATTGCAGCAGACCTACAATTTAAAAGAAAAGAAACACAATGTAGTTTGATTTTACTTTATATGTCTTTATACAAAAATAAAAACTTTTGCAACTAAAAACTGCAAAGTGCCAATCTTTGGCCAGCTTTCAAATACATTTAATTCAAGTATAAAATAAAACTGTTAAGTAAAATGAGCTTTTCATTCAGAGTTCAGTGGGAGTTTAGAGCATTGAAAGAGTGCGTTGGTTGACTGGCATGTTAGGTACTTTAGGTTGTTGTTAGTCCACGTCTGTAATGTTAATCTGGGTGATGGCATACCATGTGAGTTCTCAAGGTTGTGATGTTTCAAAAATACTTAACTTTCGCTTTGCAAATCCTGCATATAGCATGAT
>CM042327.1:4755507-4915507 GCA_023566125.1 Zingel zingel
TCATTAGGCAATAATCGATTATGGTCTGCCACTGCCTCGATGCAGAATCACCCAGGTCTGCATCGCGATGCATGGATGCAATGATTCATTTCAACACCCCTAATGAGTAACATACGGGGCCCTGACAGCTCAAAGCACTGCAAATTAAGAATACACAAGCAAATAGAAACAACACAAGGAAATTAAGTAACATCTTTACCAATTTACCAGTTTTCCGGGGGACACCAAAAAAGGTGACACGCTTGTTGCTGCCATTTGTGGATTATGAAGTTGTTGAAGTAGGCCAAGCCGTCATTGTAATTGCATCATTCAGATATTGTAATAAACAATAGGCTAACGTTAGGGTTACTAGCAGATGTCTGCATTAATATCTGAATCACGCATCACAATGTTGTATTGTTGTAATAAGCTAAAAAAAAACATCGGTCATGTCCCAGCTGTGTGCATCAGTTTTTAGTGTCCCCCAGAAACAGTTTTCCGTTCCAAGCTTCTTGCCGCGCTTTTTAATTATTTATTTTTAATGTTTCGCTAACCTTAACCAAAGTGCTTTTGTTGTATAAATGAGGCACAAGACATCTACAATGTTTACTTTCGATGGACTGGTGAAGCCATAAAAACATGCAGTCTCAGGTTTTTATATTTTACTGAATGTAAACATATAGTTTCAGTAGGGAGTTAAAACAAGCAGATACATTTTAAGATCATTTACCTTTTTATCATTTATCCTCTTCAGAAATGAGTTAAAAGGTAAGTTGAGCAACTCTGCCCAATCCTTTTAATATTTCTTGAAGTTGTAAAAAACTGTAAGTGCTCCCCTTATTTAGTCGCCCACTCTGCTTTGCCACCAGACGTTCAGAAAGTCTGGAGTCCTGTTAAAAACATGTATTATACGTGAATACATTTCATTTTTAATTACAACTTGTCTGACGCTGGTATGCTTAGACATAAACGAGTGAGTAAAATGAGACCGGTCGCATTCAGAACCCCAAATTACTGCTAATTTGGTGAAATGATTAGAGAGCAAACTTCCCGTAAACATCAACCATAAGCCTGATGTTGACCCATTAATTGTTTGCAACAGCTACTTAAAAATAGCTTCTTATCAGCTCAGATTTTGTAGAAATGTTCACAGGGTTTCCCTAATGTGGGAATAATGAAGCAAAGGCTTTGTTTAGAAGCTGCTCTTTTACTTGGAATTGATATTTTAGCGATACTTGTGCAAGAGTAGTTGCACTTGAGTTAATTGTATCAGTGCTCCAGCCGTCCCTAAGGATGTGGCTTTTTGTGCTCTTGAATTCAGACCCAGTGTGTGTGTGTGTGTGTGTGTGTGTGTGCGTCTGTGTGTGTGTGTGTGTGTGCGTGCACGCGTGTGGTTTTGGTTGCTCATGCGGTGTCAGAAGTCATCAGGGTGAGGCTGAGCGACGACCCCATGACCCCCATCAGAGATCAGAAGTGAAGCACTTAGCGGTCGCCCCCCCCCCCCTCCCTTCCTTCCTCCATGATCCACGTAGACAGCCTTCTCTGATTCCACCGCTGCTGCTAATAAAGGCTGCAGGAGGCTAATTCAAGTCAACAGTTGAAGGGGAGTCCTTGAGAAGGAGAAGAAAAGTTAAGGGCGGCGCTGTCACTCAGCTCGCAGCTCTGCCTTCTTTAAGCAACTGATATTATACTGAAAGTGAAACAGGAAATTCATTCCAGCGGGACAAATATGTAAAGAGAAGCCATCATATACTATAGGGAGCAGAAAGGGAACTGCTGTGTTTTTTTGTTTTTTTTTTACATTGTATTTTCTGCCATTTTAATAGTTTCTGATTTTTTGCCAGGTCAAGTACTCCAGTCCAATCAATTACTATCGCCAGGTTCATTTACAAGTAGTCTGCTGCAACAGATGTACATTGCTGGGATAAAGCCTGATGGACCAATCCAGTCTCACGGCAGTTTGTGAAATGGGCACGTTATTTAATCTATCGATTCGTGTACACGGACACGATTCTCTCGTTTATTTCAATGGGAAGCATCTTACGTTAGCGAGTAGTATGAAATGCCAAAAATCAGCGTAAATAGGTTGGTTGGGGTGGTGGATGGGTCAAACAACATAGGACTTTCACCCACCGGGGATCGTGGCCTGCGTGTGGCGTTTAATTTCCCCGTTGTTCTTTTCCTAACTAAAACTGTCCCGTTGTTGTCGCGCGTCCCCCAGAGACCACGGATCGTGTCCCGGCATGTGACGTGTCCTTTCCCCGTTCTTCTTTTCCTAAAACCCAAACTGCGTCCCCCAGAGACCACGGATCGTGTACTGCTGTGTGACGTGTCCTTTTCCCGTTCTTCTTTTCCTAAACCCAACCTCCGTATAGATGCTTCCCATTACGTTCTGACCACTACAAAATAAACGAGATAATCGTGTCCGTGTACACGAATCAATAGATTAAAAATAACATGCCCATTTCACGAACTGCCATGAGACCGTGTTGGATGGACACACATGATGTCCCGACCCTATCTATTTTTGCAAGGGCCCCGTTGCATCCTAATCTTAGCAATGCACAGGATAGTTGCGATTGATTTTAAAGAAATACATACAAGTCAGAGCGTTTTTTTCTCATATCTCATAATAGATAAACGGTGTAGCCAGACCATACTCCTGCGCTGACACAGCACTGTGAAGGTATAGGTCAGGCAATGCGAGACTAACAGAACTTTGGCAAATTATTCACAACAGAGACAGAAATCGTTTGGAAAAGTCTGACAGTGTAAAAAATCGGCGATAGTGCTGTATTATTTTATATCAGTATTATACATACTGTTTAGTGTAGGTTGGCAGATTTACAAATAGATATTGCTGTAAATAAGTGTTTTATGGGCTGCAACTTTAGCTATTTTGACACCTTTTTTAATTTAAAATATTTTAAGATATCACATCCTATGTTTTCTTGTATTTTTTGGTCTTAATTCACAGCTTCTTTTTCTGAAAGATTTACTTGTATATAGGCTGTATTAGCCCTTCTACACAAGCTGGACTGTGGTCACAACATCTACATCTTACAACTTATTTCCTGTTAAATATTGTTCTTAAAGTATATTATTTCTTTTCTTGTTTGTCAAGCACTTATATTATGGTTACATTCTTGTCTTTTCATAGTCATAGTTAATATTTAATAATAAGCTATTGCACTGTTCAATCCCTGCACTGTTCACTTTTGCACTACCACCATTGCACACACTCTACCATAGCACCTTACCATGGTCATTGCATCACATGGTCAGTCCATACCAGACCTTTGTAATCACTTCACAAATTGCTAACTCTTTAAATTCCTGTGAGTGATTTTTATGTATGTGAGATATATGTGTGTATGTGTGTTTGTTGTGTTATGGTTGTCTAAGCTACTGGATGCCTAACATTTCCCTCGGGATGAATGAAGTATCTATCTATCTATTTGGAAGTGTATTGTTCAAGATTCACTGTTTTATAAAGTTTCATATTCATCTGAAAAATAATCTGCCTATTGCCACAACTATTTCATAGCCAGATTTGAGGGGCAGAAATGTGTGTATGCAAAACAGGATATTAGTTAATTTGTATCCTAATCAGATTTCTCTCTCAAATAACAATATCTGTACCAACCCAAATCTTTGGGCTCTATTGTTTTTTTGCTTTGTGAATGAGATGCCTTTTTGCAACAAAATGTGAGTGTTGGAGAGCCTCCGTACTAAAACAAAATATGATGAAGTGATTGTTCAAATCCAGATCTTGTCCTCTGTTATCAAGTAAGTCAAAAGCACACCCATCTGCATATATATGATGAATTAAAACTTGTTTTACTGCACCTTCAACAGTGACTAGGGCTGTGTATCGCCAATGATTTCCCAAATCAATTCGATTTCGATTCACAAGGTCCTGATTCGATTACATTTCCAATTCAATTTGATATCAATTAGGTTAGGGACATTTTTGTTACAATACCAATTTTGCTTGGATATAAACGAGATTCTCAGAGAACTTCTGCTGTAAATTGTACAAGCAAGAAGCAACCCCTTAAATATGTTTATAATGCACCAGGTTAATGTTTACATTAAGAATTCACCCCCAAAACTTTAGCGGTGGGTTATACATTGATGGTGAAATGGCTGTATTAATTAAAAGATTGATTTCTGGATTTTATAAATCAATATCAGATCACTCAAACAAAAATCTGTTTTAATTGGACAATGGATTATTTTTAAACCAGCCCTAGAAGTGACAGTGCGACGAAAGTCATAGTTAAGAGTAGAAAAGGTCTAACAAAGGCTGGACAAAGAAAATGGAGAGACAAGTGATAATAACATTGTTAGGATAAACCTATGTGCTGTAAGAAAATCCCTGTCTCCTTCCCGGAGGTTGTTGTCTAGAACCATTAATTGCTGGTGCTGCGTGGGACTGTGGGAGTTGTTGCTCATTTCCCTCCGTTGGAATGCCTGCTTCATTAAATTGACTGAGCGGGACGGTTTTGAGGAGAAAAAGATGATAGTTTCTCAGGGTAATAACAGGCCTCAGGATAAGCTATGTTTAAGAGGCTACCACAATGGCTGCCCTGTCCTGCACCGCAGCACTCCCATGACCCTGGCTGCTGGGGACGGCACTGGCCAGACACAATTAGTGGTCACAGATACCTAGGTGTGTGTGTGTGTGTGTGTGTGTGTGTGTGTGTGTGTGTGTGTGTGTGTGTGTGTGTGTGTGTGTGTGGGTGGAGTCTTGCATGCTTGGACGGATGGGCGTGTGTGCGTGTGTGTGTCTGCATGTGTGCACATATATGAGTGCATAGTGTGTGTGCATGTGTAAGCCCATAAAACCCACATTCCACATTCAGTATCAGTGTTGGTGGGTTTGTACTACCATCCGCCTGTCTGTCTGTCTGTCTGTCTGCCCGTCTGTTGACAACGACAGTGTCTACTGTCAACGTGTCCCGGAATAAGCGCTGGACAGACTGTTGGTCAGTGGAAATATATCTGCCACCTATATGAAGCTAAAACACAATGGGATTGAAGAACTCCTGTCTTTCTTCCTCTTTTTGGTAAAATATTGTTATTCTAACTCCGTTTTTTTAGTAAAGCTGATGATGATTTGGGGGATTTTAAACTGAGAAAATCTTTACATGAATATCAAAAACCAACCACTTACCCCCCTTTTAATGATTTAAAAAAAAAGGAAAAACGTTTTATTTCCTGATTACTCATCATTGTACATCATTACCTCTGAATACATTCGTCCACTTGCAGCACTCTTGCAGGCTCTTTTTGAGGCTTCTTCTATCATTCTTTTCACTCAGATTAACAAAAGGAGAGCACTTTATAGCAAAAGAACAAGAGAAGACATGGAGCCAAGTGTTAGCAACGGGGAGGCTCATGTGGACAATTTGGCCCTGCAGGAGACTGAACAGTGGCGTGTGTGTGTGTGTGTGTGTGTGTGTGTGCGTGTGTGTGTGTGTGTGTGTGTGTGTGTGTGTGTGTGTATGTGTGTGTGTGTGTGTGTGTGTGTGTGTGTGTGTGTGTGTGTGTGTGTGTATGTGTGTGTGTGTGTGTGTGTGTGTGTGTGTGTGTGTGTGTGTGTGTGTGTGTGTGTGTGTGTGTGTGTGTGTGCGTGTGTGGGTGTGTGTGTGTGTTAGTATTTATTTTCAAGTTAACCAGAAAATAGCTTTCTGTCTTTTCTTTGTCTGTCTAGAATGTTTGCAAAGGACAATTTACAATTTATGAATCCCACCTATATTGCAAATTATATGTACTGCTTTGTTCTGGAACTTTTTTGCTGAAGTGCGGTAATATAATTTGATTATGTGATTTTTGGACTTGTTCACTTGCCTCCAATATTTATGAAATCTGAACTTGCAGCCAGTGCACGCAGACAGCGTGCTGTATTTGCTTGCATCAATCATCACTTTTCTTTCAACTGTAAGGTCTCTGAAAAGCACTTTTCACATGTCTATTGTCTAAATAGCAAAGGGGGGTTTTTGTGATACATGAACATATTTTGTACAGCCTTGCAATTTGGTTACCATTGCCTGTATAAAATATGGACGTAGTCTCTGCGACATCACTCATAGTTTTCTGCAGTGCCAAAATGAAGCTCAAAGTGGGTGACTCCCGGTAGCTCCTGCTAATCCAAAAATGGGCAAAGAGGTAGAGCGTGGATGGAGCTGAGGCAGGCCGAATGACGCCTACAGTTTATACTTTCCTCCTGTGACGGCAGCAACCTGTCACTCAAAGCGGCCACGCCCTTAATAATGCGTAACTTTAAGCCTGAATACCATTTAGATTAGTGAGTTATAGGACGATAACGACATTACTTGCGATAAACAACCAGATATTAAAGTGTACTCAGTTCTGCCTTTCTGCTGCTTTCAGTAGTCAACTTAAATGCAGCAAATTCATTGTTGAATTTAAAGGGTAACTACCCTTTTTTCCCAACCTGGACCCTATTTTCCTGTGTTTCTGTGTCTAAGTGACTGTTGAGAACAACAATCTTTGACATTGGTCCAGTATTAAGAGAGATCGCTGCAGTCGGCAGCGGAGAAACAAGCTACAATGTAAGTTAATAGGACAATTGTCCAGCTTGTATTTACCTTCACAAAAGTGCTGTTTTTGCCACTGACAGACTCAGATTAATATTCTAAGTCGTTGACAACATTATGGAAAGGATTTCTAAGGAGGTCGACCTTTCTGTTAAAGAGTATTACATACAGTATTACATCCGCGAAATTGCATTTGCTAAACCCATCAGACTCCATGTAAATAAACAGTAATTTTAGCATTGTAAAATACACTTCATTCAAAGTCGACAGAAATAAAATAAAACTATGACAAAACGTTTTGGGTCGTCTTTCCACTTTTCCAATCATCACAATTCTAGTTTTGGTTGAAATAAACACATAGTTTACAGATTTACATGTGAAAATATGTCGGCTCTATACACACTAAATGTATTTATTTTTTAAATGGAGTCTGGTGGGTTTAGCGCTAGCGACTTCAGAGCTGTTTCTGGTTAAACAGAAAGATCTCAAAGAGGTTTTAAAGGTCTATCTCTGTAGGGATCCTTTCTATAATGTTGTCAGACGCTTAGAATAACAATCTGAGCATTTTAGTGGCAAAACAAAAATCACTTTTAGGGGACCAAACTGACGCTGAACATTTGCCCCATAAGGTTACATTGCAGCCCGGTCTGTGGCTGCTGGTTACAGCATTCACAATTAATACTGGACCAATTTCAAAGACTGGTGTTCCTATCAGTCACTTACACATAAAAACATAGGAAAATAGAGTCCAAGTTTAAAAAAATGGTAGTTACCCTTTAAAACAAATGAAAGGAAATCATTTCCAACATTCTTTTATTGAATATTGAATTAAATATAAATGGCACCACTAAAAAAAGTTTTTTTACTGATATTTCCTTTCAGCTAAAAAAATCTCTCCGAGTGTCTTTCGCAATATGTCGCAGCCTTTTGCAATGTGTTTATTGTGCCAGTTGATATCGCTAAATAAAAAAAACCCAATATATTGTGTAGCCCTAAGCAACATCTAAGTCCTCCTTTATAATAAAATCTGTACGGACCACATTATTTAACTGGATTTCGCATTTATGTGGAGTCTCCAAAAAATAAGTTTTGCATATCATTTGCTCTATGAACCGAGTCAAGGCTCATGAAGGCCTCTGGTTATCCTCACTGTACCTGCTCAGGACCAACAGGCTCTCTGACACACACACACACACACACACACACACACACACACGTGTGTGTATGTATGGCAGTTCTATTGGGGCTCTTCACATTGTCCAGACGGCCCAGTGTCAGGCAGCGAAATGAATGGCTGTTTATATTAGAAGGCTGGTTTAATGAATTAGACCCACAGCTCCTCTGTGTCAGCACCAGGCACATACAGACCAGACCCTCTTCCTCACCCCTTACACAAGGTAGGGGGGGGGACACCCTGATTGCGTCCTTAGGGACGGGTGAGTCAGGACGCCCAACGGAGCCCCTCTAAGGACTCCCTGCTTATTTACAAAGGGCATCTGGCCCTTACCATCCCCCTTCTCACTAACTTCACCCATCGCATCTCCCCCATGGTAGCCGAGATGGGCAGCGGCCTGCCTGTTTATATACATGTGTGGGAGGGGAAACAGAGTGGGGAGGATTACTGAGCATGTTTGAACAAATATGTATACAACATGAGGTTTGCCACCCAGCCGTACATATACACAGGCCTCCAACGAGACCCACCTCTGGTTCTACTCAATCTGGGCGAGAGGAGAAGAGAGAAAGATGGCTGTCATCTCACATCTTCATCAGCCGGCTGAGAAGAGGAGCTTCTGACTCCGTGCCTCAGGATGGACAAGGATTAACAGATGGAGAGGAGGAAACAAGAGGATAGGGGAAAGGAACAGTGGGAATGAGAGGGGAGGAGAGAACAAGAGGGTGACATAAGAGGAGATAACGAGAGGAGAGGAGAGGGGGAGGGAGGGGAGGAAAGGAGAAAGGAAAGGAGGAAACAAGATAGGAAAGCAGAGGAGAGGAGAGAACAAATGAGGACAAGAAAGGGGAGAGGAGGAGAGGAGGAAACGAGAGGGGAGGAGGAAGGGGGGAGAGGAGTAAACAAGGGGAGAGGCGAGAACAAGAGAGGCAAGGGGGAGGGAGGGGAGGAAACAAGAGAGGAAAGTAGAGAGGAGGGGAAGAAACAGCAAAGGAAAGAAAAGGAGGAAAGGAGGTGAGGAGCATGGGAATGGAGGCTGAGATAAGTTTGTCTCTCAAGTGACTCTTGAGAACTATTACAATAATTTCATGAATCCAAGTAACATTTATGGTTGAATAAAACCCCCGAAGAACATGCGGATGCTCTCTGGATGTCAAATACAATTACAACAAAATGAGACTTTGAAGAGACACACATTTTACAATCAGCAAAACTTCTTCTCCGCACACAGACACACACACACACACACACACACACACACACACACACACACACACACACACACACACACACATACAAGCTTCAGGAGCAAATCACCAACTGTTCACACGCGGCCATGTGCTAAGAAATGATTCCTTCTTCCCTTCATAAACCAGTAATCATTTTTTGCGCTCATCTCCCTCTCATTTTCTTTTGTCGTCTCCCTCGCCCACTCCCTCTCTTCTTCGTCTCTAATTTACCCAGCATCCTGCAGTGCACAGGAGCCTCGCAAATTGCCTTTGTCCATTTGCGTACAAGGCTTGGGGACAGTGTGTGTGTGTGTGTGTGTGTGTGTGTGTGTGTGTGTGTGTGTGTGTGTGTGTGTGTGTGTGTGTGTGTGTGTGTGTGTGTGTGTGTGTGTGTGTGTGTGTGTGTGTGTGTACGTGCGTAGGGAGTCTGAGGCAGCGGGGTAGTGGGTTGAGATTGCTGTAATCATGGAGTGCTACCTGTTCATTAAACACACAGTGGGAAACCTGCTCACAGCGTTTAGGAACCAATTAAAGCAGCACAAGCTATTAACATTAGCAACATTAGCTGGAGGAGTGTGTATGTGTGCGTGCCTGTTTGTGGAAAGAAGACAATTCAATATACAAACGTACAAGTGCTTCAGTCATTTACAAAGCACTCCCTAAAGTGACTAACTGACTGACTAACTGTTGATTGATGAGTCGTCAAACGTGCAATCAAGTGAGAAAATAAAAGAATAGGGGGGATGATTCAGGAGGATAATACAGCAAGGTAAATTCAAACTTTAGCAAGTTTGTGAATGGCTGTGATTATATTACAATGTCTGTGAAGATGGCGTGTGATTGCTCAGGTAGGGTGGGACTTGTCAGGTCTTCTGGAGCGGGAGGGCACAGAGAGGTGCGACAGCGATTCTACCGAGTGTAATTATCCACGTACTCCCTAGCTCACACAATAGAGTGTGATTTGATATAGATGAGCAGCCTTGATGGGACCTCGTTTGTTGCGTCCCGAGTTCAGGGAACTGATTTTTCATCCATTAAAAAACTATTTCCAGTTGGCTGTCTGTTGTGAATTCGGTACTTGTGGGAAAGAGAATTAACCAAGTTGGAGAGGTTTGGATAACAGCAATGCATTTGACCAGTTTCTTTCAAGATTGAAGAAGATGAAGAATGATACAAACTCACCAGAGAAAGTACACAGAAAGAAAGAAAACAAGAGTCTTCAGCCACTAGCAGCTCTTTGAGGCTGTACTTACAAACAGCGGTGGTTTGAGCTAAATGCTAACATCAGTCATGTAAGAGCCATTTTCATGTATTGTGTGTGTGTACAGGGTTCAACGTTACAGTTTTGTTTGCACTTGTCTGTGTGTGAAGTGAAAGAAACAATCTACTTGCCGGAAGTCAATTTTTACTGGCCCCTTTACAAATATATATATATTTTTTTGTAAACATCAAAAGCGTAGAGAGAAAAAATTTAAAAAAAAATGGCAAACTTTGGAAACAAAACATTTGAAAAAAACTATTAACTATTTTATTTATAAACTATTTTCTAATTAGCACACAACTTAAACCAAACTGAGGCTGATGGGTCATCAGTTTTTGAAGTTGCAGGAATTTGGAGTATTTGACAAATTTGAATCTGAAATATGAAAATGTAAATGTAAAATGAAAAGTCAGAAGATTATATTTTGTACCAAATCTCGTTTTTGGGAGACATTCCACTCAAAACCATGAATGTCAACTTCATAGTGGCGCTGGACGAGTCAGAGAATCACCAAATACAACAAGATACATCATCTGGGAAAAATGAATGTCTATACAACATTTGGTAGCTGTGCACATATTCGAAGGATGAGTGAAAACGTTGACCTTCTGGTAGTGCTACGGCTTCCTCCTTTGGGGAACATGAATATCTGAACCTAATTGTACAGCGATAAATACAACAGTTGTTGAGATATTTAAGTCTGGACCAAAGTAGTGGGCCAATCAACCGACAGACAAACAAAGAATCAAAACCAGATCAAAACCAGAGATGAGGCATTAAAACTAAACCAAAATGCCTATCTGCATCAGGCAGGTGATAAAAAAAAAAAATCTAATTTCTTTCATCTAAACTTTTCCATCAAAGCTCCTCTCTGTGTCACCTCCACTGTGCCATATTTAATACCCATATAACGACGGACCAGATAATGTCTGAAGTATAATTGTTCACCAGGAGAGGTAGAAACATGCAGTGCCATTGTCCGTCTGCCTTTTGTAGGTAGTTAAAAGGGGGATAAATAAGATGCACTTTAGACTTTTAAGAGATGTTTTCCCCCCCTCCTGCCTTAATCACCGTAAAATTACCTCTGGGTGAGGGCTGTCATTAAAATAGAAGAGGCACTTGCTTCCTGGATGCTCAAGGCGCGTATGAAGTGCTAATAGCACAGTGCCTCAATGGCGCTAACAGTTTTAACGGGCCTTGTATTATCCTGCTGTGCATGCAGTCGCGTCTACACAACCCACTCACAGAGGATGTCTTATGATGGTGTATTTCTAGTTTGTCACAGCTGTTACAGTACTCTGATAAATACACAGAGAAAGATGTCTTCCAAAGCTGCAGAGCCATGTAATTATTTTTGGCGCTGGGTTTAAATAAATAAATGTATGCCTTTTCAACTCGACTGCCATGTTAGTCCTGTTAAGTAAAAAGTAGTTTAATAAACCTTTTGGGGGTCAATCGTAATGGAATCATTGACCCGGTGCATTATACAACATATTTGAGGGTTGCTTCCTGCTTGTACAATTTACAGAAGAAGTTCTCTGAGAATTTATTTTATATCCTAGCAAAACTGGTATTGTAAGTGAAATTTCCATAACCTAATCGATTTCGAATCGAAAATGTAATAAAATCGGGACGTTGTGAATCAAAATCGAATCAATTCAGGAAATCATTGGCGAAACCAAGCCCTAGGTATTTTCAAACTAAATTAATTTTCCTGCTCAGCCCGACATGCTACATGCACATAGGTTTCTGCTCTGACAGTATGTGCTGCAGCTCAGTCAATATTACAATCCAACACAAGCATGATTCTTTTGCTTGCACTTCAACATAGAAGGCAAAGTGACTCCTGCTGTACGTGCACCATTATTGCTGCTGCTCCCAGTCTCAGAGGCCTAGGCTTGGCCCTGGGTGGATGTCCCTCAGGGTGGCTTCTGGCCGCCAGGCAAGAAGTGACGGGGCCAACAGCCTCCAGATGTTAGCCTGCATTAGGGCCTGACAGCCTGTCATGTCACCGCCTACACTACCACACAGTTCCATCATCTCCCATCTGCTGCCCAACACCTCCTGAGGGGAAGAGGGGAAGTGGGGGGGGGGGGCAGATACCACAACTATGTGAGTTCACTGTCCTTCAACGCAGATATAGAAGACAATACATCACAACATTAACAGATGTGTCATGCTGGCCGGACTTGTTAAGTTCTTTTTGATGATAAGTGAACTGTATACATACATACATACATACATACATACATACATACATACGTACATGCATATATATATATATATATATATATATATATATATATATATATATATATATATATATATATATATATATATATATATACACATATATATATATATATATATATATATATACACATATATATAAAACATGGTCTGTCTCCATCTGCAGGCAACATGCACATCTCCTTTTAATCCAGTACACACACACACACACACACACACACACACACACACACACACACACACACACACACACACACACACAAACATCTTTACTTTTCTAAAAATAACAGATTTTTTTTTCATATAACACAACATGCCACAAAAACTTTAAGCAATCACGTTAACTAGAGCAGAAATGATTGACAATAACAATTTAATAACATCTAGCAACTACTGTATTTTGATAATCAATTGATCATTCCAGTCATTTTTTTAAGTGAAAATGCTAAACGTGTGCTGGTTTCAGCTCATATTTTGATGCTTCTCTGTTTCCTGTCATTGTAAATTTCATATCTTTGGGATCTGGAATGTTGGTCAAAAAAAGAAAAAAAAGACGTCAACATGGGCACATTTATTTCTGACAATCTAATCAATTAATCAAGAAAATAATCAGCAGATTAATTGATAGTGGAAATAACTGTTAAGTTGCAGCTGTAATACATACTGTTAAGCAAGATATGCAACTTCCTGCACATGTGACAATTAAGAAATAGGGCATTTGTAAGTGTTCATTCACTTATGATTCCACACGTCACTTGAATAATTAAATGAATAATAAAATAAAAGGAAAAACATTCAAATTTAAATTGCAATGATAAGATTTAATGTAAACTGAATATACTAATACCTCAGCCTTAGTATCATTCAGCATCCAAGATATTCATGTAAGTAAATTATGAAAAAAAGAAAATAGCTTGGTGATTGGCTCCCCCTCCTGGAAATATAGAGTTACATCATGGACAGTACATGAACCACCTCAGACCTCGCAGGGAAAACTGATCTGAGAAAGTCTCACCAGATGGATGGATGATGGATGGATGGATGGATATTATTTCTTATACTTACTGCATATTTTTTCGCCTATGTCTACCTAATGTGTATTTGTGTTATTCTGATGTGTGTACATTTTTGCTTTAAACTACTGTAGCATGAATTTCCCCAGTGCGGGATTAATAAAGTCTATCTTATTTTATCTTGAAGTGAAATTGTGGCTTCTTCAATTTGAGGGCTTATTTTTTTTCTATAGTTTCAACCATCATTTCTATCAGTTAGAAAATCATGGTACTCACCGAGGTAACTGCTGAGATGTGGGAACATAGACTACCTCTATAATGAAGTCCTTATGGAGCAGAGACACACACAAGCAGCCAGATTGTAAACAAACTTTGGTCAGATTATCTAGCTAGCTAAACTACTTAATTTGGAGGTAAAACACAAAGTTAGCTTACTTGCAGTGTTTGTAATAGTGTCTCATTGCACAGAAAAAATGGTGTTGTGTACAACTATGTCAATTAAATGACCAACCTGTTCATTTGTTTAAAACATGGCGGATTCCCCAATTGCTCGTGACGCAGTTCCATTTCGAATCCTTGGATTCTGCTTGGCAAAGTGCCCAGATTTAGTTCCAACGCTAACGAATCTCTTATGCATTCAATAAACGGCTCTGGTTTATCTCTCTCCTCCTGTTTTAATTATTAACACAATATTTAGCTAGGTAGCGGACTTTCACTGGTTAAAATAAACAAATGTTAAAATACCAAACAGATAGGCCTACAGTACAACTGATGCTAATCAACTGTAAAACTGTTGATGTTCTGTATTTAGCCAAATATTGTTTATGAGGCAAAAGAAACATCACTCTGTATCAGATTATGTAAAACCGCCAGGAATTTTATAGGCCTACTCGTACATTCTCATATGTTTTGTTTGCCAAAATCTTTTGCAGTGGAGTGAAAAGTACAATATGTCCCTCTGAATTGTATCCATCCATCCATCCATCCATCCATCTTCATCCGCTTATCCGACATCGGGTCGTGGGGGCAGCAGCTCCAGCAGGGGACCCTAAACTTTCCTTTCCCGAGCCACATTAACCAGCTCCGACTGGGAGATCCCGAGGCGTTCCCAGGCCAGGTTGGAGATATAATCCCTCCACCTAGTCCTGGGTCTTCCCCGAGGCCTCCTCCCAGCTTCAAAAACCCTATGAGTAAACAAAGAGATAGAGTGACCCTGCCCGGAGGAAGCTCGGGGTCCCCGTCTGGAGCCAGGCCCAGATGGAGGGCCCGTCAGTGAGTGCCTGGTGGCCAGGTTTGCCACGGAGCCCGGCCGGGCGCAGTCCGAAAAAGCTATGTGGCACCTCTCGCTCCATCCCATGGGCCCACCACTTGTGGGAGGAACCGCTGGGGTCGGGTGCACTGCCACATGGGTGGTGGTGAAGATCAGGGGCCTCGACGGACCCTCTGAATTGTAGTGAACAACAAATATTTATAAAGTGGCACGACATTTAAGTAGTCAAGTAAAGTACAAGTACCTCAAATTTGTACTTATGTAGGCCTCCATCAGTACTTGAGTAAATGTAGCCTATTAAATCCCATCACTGGCCAAAACTAATGATCCTTCATCAAGGTTAAAAGCTATATTGTTGAAACTATTATAAATAAATAATATTAAACACTGGAATTATGTGCCTGAACAAGCCTGAGGATAAATATACAGGAAAGAGACCGCACGTATACACTTATAGCATCGGGACAGAGTGACAGATAAAGTAGAAGCCACAAGAGGATTTGGTCAGGAAAAGATAACTTTATTTAATCTGGGATACATACTCTTGTTATATTGGATTACTTGTCAGATAGAAAACACAGTAGCTTTTCAAAATAAAAGCAAGGTCCATTTAATTAATTATATTTATTTGTTTTTAAAACACACTTCAATAAATATTTTTTTTCTTTTAGTCTTTTTTTTTTTCCTTCTTCTATTTTACAAAAACGTACAGTGACTGTAAGAACAGGAAACAACACTGGATTAAAAGGTCAGCAGTGTAGACACAGGCCAACACAGACACTGCCGACGCCACGGGTAATAAAGAACCTAAAAATACCTTTACACATTTCCAAGTGTCTTACACAACTTTGTCCACATCACTATATGGCAGGTATAAACAACTCTTTCAATTATTTAAATGAATGTTAAGCACTAATTGACCACTGGTCTGCAAAGATAGGTAGCATCACACACTGAAGAGAGCACAGAGAGAGCTAGCTCTAGGTTAAGACACGCAGGTAAAACAGATACAATGCACCCTAATGCAACCCCCTGCTCTAAGCATTGATCTGTCTACCGCTCACATCCTTCAAACTTAAAAGCTGTATTACAATGAGACAGAGCTTTACATACTGTAGATCTGTTCTACTTTTAAAGGGAAGTTGAGGAGGGAGCAGCATTGGGTTACAAATGGGCAGGGCCACGCGGAATTCTGCAGTACTTTCCGAAGATTTTCAGCAGATTTTAAACAAATTAAGGTTAAAACTCAGACTATTAACACATCTCCACCCAGGCAGAAAAAAACTGTCTGCTGTCTATCCCACAGATTTTCATTCTGGATTAAAACTGTAAAGTAACAATATAAACTACACATAGTAAAGCGCTGCAGTGAATGAATGACCGCAGTGCCTTTTGCAGAGGTAAACATATCAGGTAAGTGCAGGGACATATGAAGCAGATGTGTGAGAGGCATGGACAGGATAAGCAAACGCTTCATACCTAAAACCTTATTTTTGAGTGTTCAAAGGATCAAACTGGTGTTTGTGCAAGTTTACTTCATTTACAACAATTTATGTATGCTTTGCCTTACTGCTAGTCTAGCTCAACGGATGTACATTGGGATGTCCCTCCCCTTTTCGCTACCTCTGCTATCAATTTTCCAAGGGCACCGTTGCTGCATCCAGGGCTTAGCGCCGCCCAGGATGGATGTGATTGGTTTAAAGAAATACAAAAAAAAGACTGAGCGTTTGGCAATGCAAGACTACTTTACTGCTGACCATTTTTACAAAACTTTGCAACCTTCAGGGACTTGAAACTTGCTTGAGACGTGATCCATCACAGTGAACATTATGCTTGGTTTTATTTTTATGAAAAGAGACATCATTGTGTGTTAATGCATCGATAAAGATGGATTCATTTAAAAAAAAAAAAAAATCTGCTGTTCCAGGTAGGAAATCATGAGCTGCTGAAGCTCAGACAGAGTTGCATTTACGAGCTCTATTGTTAGAAATCTAGAAAAAAAAGTACCTTGTGAGACAGATATTAGCAGTTTGGCAGCGTCTTGCATCACCACAATATCATATTTTAACAAAAATAAACCTGGGCGTGATGTTCGCTGACATGGATTGACTTTAAGAATACTGACTTCACTGACATCACCTGCAACCAATAGCTGCCTGGAAGGTATAAATGCACATTCAATCTATATGATTCAAATACAATTGTAAATGATTTGAAGTAAGTAGGTTAAATCATGCCCAAAACACAGGTACGGTCCTTCAGTATCACCCAGCTACAAATTAGCGTCAGGCATCATATCTTCCTGACATATTGCGGTTATTATCGGTTATTACATGTTGCTTTTCATGCAGCAGTAGCAGCTGCACGGTCTACCATAGCTCTTCTTTGTAAATAACTAAGTACCAAATTATTCTGAGAATGAGTTCTAACTTGACTTCGGAAAGTATTACTGAAACCTGACCCCCTCTACCCTTTAGTTAACCTACAAAATGTAAACCCTGTGACCTCCATCTTTGCTGTATCCCCTCGCCTGTTCGCTCTTTGACCCAGTTGCATTCCCCGTGTCAGCACGCATGTAAAGCGGAACACAGAAAGCTAATACTGTGGGTTGTTTTACTGGAGCTGATGCATCATTAATGCAGAGAGATCCTCCCTGCAGATATGCAGGGAGAATTTTCAGAGAGCTCCTCTGAAAATTGTAGTTTTCATATACTTGAGCTCTGGGTTGCAGTGGAGAGCCGGGAAATTGCTCCGGAAGCTGCTGTCCGATTCAGTCATCTTTAAGAGGAAACATGGCAAATAGTTTTGGCAGCGACTGTGTATGTAGGAGAACCAGTTTGTACCATCAGGCCAGGAATTAGGGCACCACGGTATCATGACAGACATTAGCACACCAGCACATCCCGAGGCCTGCAGTGAGTCAGAAGGTTATTAATAGACCAGAAGCAGCAGGTGCTGTCACTCCGTCTATAGCTCACAGCCAATTATGAAGCTCTGCAGGTGTGCCCAGCCAACCACACAGGCAACCAGAAGTGAATCCGATATCAGTCATTTCTTCTTCTTCTTTTTCTATCCTTCAATCTTTGCTCTCTCTTCAATATACGTCGTCTACTTTTAGAAACGTATGCCTTCTCCCAAACACAACACACACACACACAAAAACACTTGCATGGAAATGTTATTACAGTCCTTCCAGAAAAATGCATTGTTTTTTTGTGATTGTTGTGGGCAAAAATCCTTGATTATGCGGCACGTTTTCTTAAAAAATGCGATGGAATATGCGGGATATTTATGCAATTTTATGCGATGAAATTGCGGGAACTTGCAAAAATTGCGGTTTCATCGTGGCTTCATCGCGGCGTCTGCAGCTTTTCGATGATGTTCACGTCGCGTAATTACGTCACTTCATAACGTTCCCATGGCAACAGGGGAAAACGGCTGCTCTTGTGTGACGTAAACGCAACATTTTTCAACTTTCTGCTAAGATATATGTGACTTTGTTGCAACGAAAATGCGGGGATTATGAAATCATGCAAGCCCCGCATATTTTGCGTGGAAATCTGCAATTTATGCGGCGAAAGTGCGGCGTATTTGAAAAAATGCTCGCCCCCCGCGCATAAATATGCAGACTTTGGCTGATTATGCATTGAATTATGCGATCGCATAATCACGTTCTTCTGGAGGGACTGTAATTAGGTCAACCTCATCCTGTGGCAGTGACTCAGTACATCAGCTCTGTTCCACCCCCCTCCCCCACCACCACCACCAGCAGCCTCCGCTGGAGCAGCAGGAACAGGATGGAGAAAAGTGGAGGTATGAAAGAGGGTAATGGTATTAAAAAAAAAGAAGAAAGGAATGTGGAGATAAATTAAAGGCAGCGAAAACAGAGTACAAAAGTATGGGATGCCATTCAGAACATCCAGCAGTCCTACACCTGAACTTAAAGAAGGGTTAGTAGACCTCAGCGTCGTGCCCACTGTCTGTGATCCTCGCCTCCTGTCGGTCGGTCCACCTTCCTGCCTCCCTCAAACGGCAGAATGAACATTCAAAATGTCTTCTTTTGAAAAGTTGCCCGTTGTTGCAGCCCTCACGCCTGCTTTGTTCAAACTGATTGCAGAATTAGGTGGAAAAACATTTGTTCAAATCCACTAGATTATGAATACTATTAAATCACATTGAAACTTTCCAAAGACACCTGTCCTGCTTGATCTTTTTTAATGACATCAACATGGCTGCCCTCTTTAGTCGATTAGTCGACTAATTGGTAGTCGATTTCTTGATTTGATTACTTTTTTTGTTGCTTTTTCATGCTGAATGACTTATTTCCAAGAAACCTATGAGGACATCTCTGGTAAACACAATAATTAAAGTGGTGGTTCTGTATGATTTTCTGTGGAGAAATTCAGTTTTACAGATCTGTCCAATAAATTAAACTTATCGTATATTGTTGATAAAACCATAGGAGTGTTAATCGACTAAGAACGCCTCTACTCGCGGACAGCCCTAGACGTCAATCTTTGGAAAGCTTTCATCTGCAAATCATCTACAATTTCTTGGGAACTAAGAAAAAAATAGCCTTGTACAAATCTAACAAAGCCTGAAAATCACCAACATTGGAGATGGGATTTTGTTCTCCAGAGAATAGAATAGGATCTAATCTTAGCTTTATAGTCCTGTGTGTTGTCTTAGCATCACTATTGTCAAGTTTGGTTCAAACGCAGCATTACGCAGAGTGAAGAATACAAGAGTACAAAAGTGGATTTAAAAGAACACGTATCGGGTGTTTTCCTGCGTTAGTTAAGAAACACACAGTTGCACTCAAAGGCCAAGAGGAACGCCATCACTTACAGGAAAAGCACAACTATACGAGCCATGGTCAGTAGCACCTGCTGGACACCACTATAGTTTTCACACACATGTATAAGAATCACTGAGCTATGAAGTTAGTTATATTGTTTTCAATCCTTCAGTCGGTACACATTGAGTTAAACAGCCTCATTAACTTTCTTCTAACTAACCATTATTATTATTATTATTATTGCTACATCAATACAGTGTACTTCATCAACACTGCATGGAATCTGTTCTACACACAAACATACACATGTACGGACTCTGAGCGTCCATTACCCAACACGTCAGCATCGTGAGGAGGTTATGTGATCCACACGTGTATGTGTAGTTCTACAGTATCAACACACATCCACAAATTCTCCAATTACTGTGTCTCTTCTCCAATACACGTCTTGTCTTTGTGTTCCAGCTGTCCCCTCGCCCAGGTGAACATGACAGGCTCAAAGGCCATCAAGTTGAGAAAACAAGAGCCTGTGTGTGTGTGTGTGTGTGTGTGTGTGTGTGTGTGTGTGTGTGTTGGTTATTTCACACAATACATGAATATAGCAGTTGGATGAGGACGTGTGTGTGTTCTCAGAGTTGCAAGGGGATCTTTGTGTTAAAGGGTAACTTTTTCCCTTTTTTTTCAACCTGGACCCTATTTCCCCATGTTTTTGTGTCTACGTGATTGATGGGAACAATAATCTAAACCCACCAGACTCCATGTAAATAAACAGTGATTTTTATCATCGTAAAACACACTTCATTCAAAGTGGACAGACACAAAATTAAACTATGAAAAGCAGTCTTGGTTAGTCTTTACACTTTTCCAACAATCACCACTCTGGGTTGGTTAAATGAACACATAATTTTACCGATTTACTTGTGAGAATATGTTTTCTTTATACACGCTAAAACTGTTGTTTATTTAAATGGAGTCTGGTAGGTTTGGCAATAGCCCGTTTCTGGTTAAACAAAGATGATTGTACTCTTTTAAAAAAAGGTCTATCTTTGTAGGGATCCTTTCAGTAATGTTGTCAGACACTTAGAATAACAATCTGAGCCTGTCAGTGGAGAAAACTGCACTTTTAGTTGATGAAATGACGATGCACATTTGCCCCATAGGGTTACATTGCAGCCCGGTTTGCTGCTGCTGATCGTAGCGTTCTTGCTAAACATTGTACCAATGTCAAAGGAAACTATTTTTACTACTACTGCAGTTCAATTGCATTAACTGCAGTTACATCTGAAAACAAAAGTACCATTTATCTTTTTTAAATAGTAATATTACACTGAAAATCTAGGCTACTGTGTTTTTTGTGGGACATATCCTGTCAATCAATCAATCTCTTAAAGCACCTTCCACCAATTGCAACACTGTAAACACACACACACACACACACAAACACACACACACACACACACACACACCCACAAGCTTGTCGCCTGGGGACAAGCTGAAATGCTGGGACTGAGAATAACTTGTCCCTTCAGCTCAACATCCATTCTGCATTCTACCTCTAAATACCATCTGGTTGTCACACATTATTCAGGTGTCTGTGAGTTATTATGAGTCTGTTAATGAGGAAAACCCGCAAAGTTACAATGGTAAAGGTTGAATGACAAAAACATTTTCTCACAGCAAAACAAGCAGGATCCGTCAAAGGTCCAAGAACCTGCATGGAGAGTCTTTCTTACGACATTCATGAAAAGCCTCTCTCCAGGCTGGACCTTCAGTGATCACGTGATGAACTCACCGTAAGGCTTCAACAGATACACCGCTCTGGTCTAGGCTCGTCTAGACACACACTGCACTGTATAAAAGGGAGACAATCCTTTGTCATTCTCGCTATTTCTAGCATATTTCTTCATCGGTGTTACCCCTTTGTAATTAGCCGGCCCACTCCCTTTTCATCTTTGGCAGTGCGCTGGATCCGGGGTGGGTAGGGGGGTGGGGGGCGTTTCAGATGCGTCCGTTGCCGTGTGTGCTGCTTCGGCGGCCGAACAGAGGGTGGGAGGAGTAGTGCAGCTCGGCTGCGGAGAAGGTGGACGCCGAGGAGTTGGAGGAGGTAAGTCCGCAGGCTTCACAGGCCAGAGCCAGCTGCCTCAGGGCATCCAGGGAATCCATCTTAGCTCCGCGTAACAGATCGCTCTGACCCTGCAGCACACAGGAAGACACGGGTTTGACTCATGTACGGTATGTGTAAAGGCTGATTTATGCTTCTGTGTTAAATCTACGACGTGGGTATGTATGTAGAGATATCGACCGGACCATACGCCGTAGCCTGACGTGCACCTCTCAAAATAATGTAACTACACGTCGCGGAAACGCAAGTCGCTCGGCCGTGGCTTGGTAGCGTAGCATTTTCCCCCGACTCATTTCCTGGTTCTCCTTCTCCATAAACAACATGAAATCAAGGAGAGGGTTAACTTTTCCTGCTACAGATTTCCCACCGTGGTCAGAAAGAACACGGGAGACACTAGAGATGTTGAAATTAATCAAATAATCAATGCATCGAATCGTGGACATGGACGATGCTGCATTGATAATCGGCCGGGCCGTAATCGATTATTTCTGTTCACAATTTAATGTAGGCCTGACAACCTTTCAGTTTACATATTCGGTTATGTTGTTTCTCTCACTATGCCTCTAGAGTCGCTACTCGCTCCGAAGCTAATCGCCGTCACTCCCTCACTCGCCCTACCACACACTCACCGCGCACACACACACACACACACTCACCGCACACACACACACACACACACACACACACACACACACACACACACACACACACACACACACACACACACACACACACACACACACACACACACACACACACACACACAGTGCCTGCTTTTGATTGTGATTTATGGTTGTGCGAAGGCTCCACACAGAGCTTTCGCCGTAGCCTCCGTAAGTGGCCTGAAGTTTATACTTCTGCGCTGGTGTGTGCATCGATCTAATAGCAGGGCCGGCATGTGTGTGTGCGCGCGGTGAGAGTGTGGTAGAGCGAGTAAAAGCGTGACGGTGATTAGGCATAGTGAGAGAAATTCTATTTGGGTCTGCTAATAAGGTATACGAACAGCAAGTAAGAAATGGAAATAGATTGAATAAAACAGACAATCAATCTTTTAAAATGAATGTACCGCCTGATTTAAGAGTTCTGATTAAAGCACTATCAGCTTCTCCTGTCCAAGTGAGCCTCAGACGTGTCACATTTACCATAAAACCAGATATTTATCTGCCATCAATCCTATAAAATCGGAGAGTTTAGATACCATTATGAGTACCTTGAGCACAGTGATGTTCCAGGTGAAACTCTCCACAGCTTTGCTCAGCTTGCGTCCCTTCAGTCCCTCCTTCTCCCCGAGCCGGGAAAGTTCCTCGTGGAAGTCCATTCCTGCAAAAACACAAGCACACAGGTCCAGATGATTCCAGCCTCCGTGCTCATTTTACTGTAGCTAGGCGCTCAATTCTATTTAAATGGAAGGATTTAACCCAGGGGTTCTCAAACATATCACTCAAAGGTCTGCATCTGATTTTTATTTCAAGTCAAAGGTCCGGAACAATTGGCCATAACAAACAAAAAACATTCGGCCCGTTTTTTGAGCTTCATGCAGCTTTTTCAAGAATCGGTTTAGGAATCGGAATCATTTTAAAAGTACCGGTTCGGCATCGGAATCATAAAAATCCCAACGATACCCAACCCTTGTTACGAGTAGGGGTGGGAATCACAGGGTACTACCTTTATGATACACGATACATGGCTCACGATACCGATAATATCAGGATACAGCAATTCTGCGAAAATCCATATATTGCTAGACAATCCTATAATCAGGGTGCGATTGTCCAGGGGGGATGTGTGGGATTTCTCCCTTTCTGGTCTACATATTCCTGCCCCAGTGGGGCCAAAATGATCAATGCTACTTCACCAATAGACCATATATTAATTATATACCTAAAATTGAAGTAGTCTAATTTAAACTAAGTAAAGCGCTATAACATGAACAGTCTATAGTGCGATAGAACGATAAAATCAAGCAGCAGCTGGTGGTGGTTGTATTTAGCCGCTACAGAGCTCCGGGATGCCGGCTACCAGCAGCAGCCGTTTAGCCGCCAATAAGTGACTGTGAGCCGGCTACAGGCACCGCCAGACGACGGTGCTTTCAGAGGCCGTAGTAGTGGAGTTTAGCCAGGAAGAGTGAGCGTCATGCGACGATAACAGTTAAGTTTAGGCACAAAAAAGACTTGTTAAGTTTAGGAAAAAGATCGTGTTTGGATTAAAACTCTCCCGAGGAAAGACCAGTGTTTCCTGGGAGAAAGTATTTTGTTTGCGCTGCATAGTGAAATCCGCTCTCTGGCTTGAAAGCACTGTGTTGACACTACGTTGTGTTATTTCATTTTGAGATTATTTTTCATTGGATATTGAAGTTGATAAATAATTGTTTTGGCATGCCTGGTCGAGTGGTTCTATCTGTGGTATTGGAGGGGGGATTTGAGGTATTGGAGGTTTGTTTTGTTGTGCATAATCAAACAAACACTAACCCCTAACCCTTTTTTTTTTTTATGTGTGTCTCATTACAAAAGTACAAAAATAAGAGGACTTTTTTTGGCTAATTAGAAATCCATCCTGCCAAACGTTTGACTAGGGTTGGGTACCAAATTCGGTTCTTTTAAGACACCGACCGAGTATCGAAAAATGCCTCGTCATTCAAGGAGTAAATCTCATTAGAGTCAGTGAGCCAATCAGCATGCAGCATGCTTCTACTAAGATCGAATAATGTTTGTGATTGGCTGTCTAACGTCGTAGAGACATGCAGGAAAAACTCTACGTTATGTACAGAGACGGGGCTCACGTAGTAGGAGCTGAAACATAAATAATGTGTGCCGTAATGTGTAACTGTGATTTCTTTTTGTTTTATAAAAGTGGTATTGAAAAAAGTATAATTTACGAACATGGTATTGGTACCGGTATACATGACAATACCCAGCCCTACTTTTGAAAGTGTCAAAATCAACAGCGAGTACCTCCACTTGTAATGCAATGTTGTTGATTTACTGACACATTCTCTGAGCAGTCCCCTCCTCATTAGGTTCGGCTGTCTAATGTTCAAACTGCACTCATTTTATTCATGAGCGCTCATCAAAACTATTTTCTCTCAGCTCATTATCGCCCATGGTTCACTGCGTACTTTACCTTCTCTCTGCACATGGCCGATCCTCTCCTGAACACCATCTGCGTTCTCAATCAGCTGTTTCTGGGCGGCAATCATCTGCACAGACAGAAGTCATATGTATTATACTGTATATACATGTATGTATATCTAGTTTAACTATTACATCTGGTTTCATTTAATTCAACCTGCTAGAGACAGGCATTGGAAATTAGCAGTAGCTATAAATGCTGTGCTACATTGCATTGGATAACTGTTGTGCTGCAATTCTCTATGTAGACTGTATTTGTCCCTATCAATGTCATTCATTAAATGAAATGAAATTATTATGTTTGCACATTGCATACTTCCCACATTTACTCTTTCTTCCTAAATACTCTTTACACTTTTGCACATTTCATCCTTTTTGTTTCAAACACTGAACACCTCTTCCGATTTAATAAATAGATATTTTACATATTTTTCATATTTGCTATTGTAAATTCTTCTTTTTCTTTTCACTTAGGTACTGTTCGTTATTTATTTCAGGGGTCAGCGGAGGAGTTTTGGGACCTTAAAGGACAATTCCGGCGCAAAACGAACCTAGGGGTTATTAACAGATGTGTGCGTCTCTGTTGCTCTCTGGGACATGTTTTCATGCTAATCAAATGATTTTGTAGCTTGAAAGACGCTAGCGCGGACCGCTGATTAGCTTACAACGCTAGTATTCGGGGCACAGGGAAAATAAAAACAAATCGCTATTTATACCACTAAAAAAGCTCAAAATATCACCAAACTTCAACAGTAGCATAATGAGGGTCACAAAATGTTAACCTAAGCATTGAGAACTTTGTAAGTGTACAGACAGTTTATTGAACGAAGAGCTGCGGGAGCTCCATGAAAGGGCTGCGAGAGAGAGAGAGAGAGAGAGAGAGAGAGAGAGAGAGAGAGAGAGAGAGAGAGAGAGAGAGAGAGAGAGAGAGAGAGAGAGAGAGAGCGCTACTGGTAGTCAATGCTGCAACACAGCCTCGTACTTCGGGAAACTGGTGGTGTACCTGCGGACATTGTGAAGCTATGGCTCGTCTGAGAAATGGAGTTTTGGATAATGTTATCTATCACCGGGACCAAAAGGATATTTTAGTCGGGTATGGCTGCAGCCTGGAGACCTCCCGTCTCATGCCCGCCCGGCTGTTGCTTCGACTTTTCAAAATAAAAGCTTGCGTCTGGTTGTTTTCGTATACGTTTTGGATGTTTTTTAACTAAACAGTACGGCAATCATGCTAATGAATAACATTATTTTTTCAGCAGATGTCTTAGTTATAACACAATGCAGTTGCAAGCAGTTTTGTGTTAAATATGTGCGAGCGAGATTTATTCACTTTGGGAAATTCCACCAGCTAAAGAGGGATGGACCCATCTGCTAGCGATAGGGGCCGAGACTTTTAGAGCAATTTGGAGCTACATGGATAAATATGCATCAAACAAGCCACTTTGAAATGTTGCTGTTCTCATGAATAGAAAAGTTGGGTGACCCTCCCCTCTAGACTAAAAAAAATTGGATGACCCTCCCATCAACAAAGAATAAAAAGACGTGACCCTCCCCTATTTTCCTCCGGTGGTACATTCCATAAATACCGAACGGTCCCTTATTGTGTTTATTGTTATGCACTGAGATACCAAGGCTAATTCTTGTATGTAAAAAAAACTATTTTGCAATAATCCTGATTCTGAAGTGCAAATGGCCAAGTGGGATTGATTAGGATGCACCGAAGATGGAACGCGACACAAAGCACAAAGTCTGTTTTAAATAATCTGTGTAAAGAAACAAACAGAAGACTGGCTACAGGGCAGCAGAAAAGAGAGAGATGAGAGTGTGTGATGACTCAGCCGTGTGTGTGTGCTTCCAAGAAGGCTGAAAGAGGTGTGATGTACGACTGGAGATCACACCAACTATGGCTACATGACACTGACCTGCTGCTCTCACATTTGCTGGATTCACACTCAAACATTATTAGCTCCAGTGCTGTGCTGAAACACAACGTTATAGTTAGAAATAAAGCACTCTCTGTGCGGAGGAGTGTGTGTGGAGGTGTAATAGCCGAGCGCTGAAACAGGTGGGAGAGATTCAGTCTTATCTGCTGCAAGAGGAAACGGAGTAGGAGGAGACGCAGCTGGCTCTCTCTGTGTCTGTGTGTGTGTGTGTGTGTGTGTGTGTGTGTGTCTGTGTGTGTGTCTGTGTGTGTGTGTCTGTGTGTGTGTGTGTGTGTGTGTCTGTGTGAGTGAGTGTGTGTCTGTGTGAGTGAGTGTGTGTCTGTGTGAGTGAGTGTGTGTCTGTGTGAGTGAGTGTGTGTATCTGTTTCATGCATGTCACCTCAGAGTCTCTTTCTCCATATTTAATGCTTCAGGACACTCAGTAATATGGAGCTGAGTAAACAAACTAAACACAATTTAAAACTGTCTGTCTGATGACCGTCTGATGACCGTCTGACATTTTGACCAAACTTGAAATACAAAATTAGGAAAAGCAATCAACTTCTGAGTACTATGAGCTAACACATACTGTGTTTTTAACCCAGTTTATTTGATTTTTAGGGGACAAACCCAAGGAGAAATCGATTTAACCATTAAACTTGATTACTAACATTAAGACAAATGTATTGCTAAAATTATATTTAAATATGCAAATTATGCTTTATCTTGTTAAATATGCACTTATTCGCATACATTTTCAGAACAGAAATCTGAATATTGGATTGTTTGAAGTTTTCTAAAATGTTTATGTTTAAATATGCAAACAAGTTATTATCTAATGCCAACTTCTGATGAATTTAGGAGAATGCAGAGTGGGGTAAAATAAACATCTAAATGTGTAATTCAGATGTTTTTTCCCAATAGTTTGAAAAAAAAAAGGATATTCTATGGAAGCAAAATTGTTAAAAAATGCAAAATTGAAAAATTATGGTTTTGCCTATTGTGTTTCCCCTCAAAGTAAACACAGAGTGCAGAGAGACCAAATATTTTGTGTTGAAGCTATTTAATACCATAAAAGTATAAGGCTGGAAAAAAGGTTTTGAGTGCTAATTCATGAATGCTAGCATTTTGATTTGCTCAACTAAGATGGTGAACGTGGTTACCATTACACCCGCTAAACATCAGCATGTTGAAAAATGCCCAATCACGCCCCTGAACCCTGAACCCTGAACACTAAACCCTAAACCCTGAACCTTAAATCCTCAACCCTAAACCCTAAACCTCAAACCTGAACACTAAACCCTAAACCTTAAACCCTAACCCTAACACTAAACCCTAAACCTTAAACCCTGAAACCTAAACCCTAAATCCTAAACCCTGAACCCTAAATCCTAAACCCTGAAACCTAAACCCTGAACCCTAAACCCTGAACCCTAAATCCTAAACCCTGAACACTAAACCCTGAACCATAGACGCTGCAAGGGCTCAAAACAGTATGAATAGAAATGTGAATGCACTTCGCGACGACACATCACACTACCTTGATGATGCCAAAACCTGTTACTTACAATTGTGGGTTTAGGAATTTGTTTTTTTAGGTTTTTATTCTTTCTTCACGGCCATGAAGACACTTAAGGGGCTGACTGCCTGATTTGAACGTCTTCCAGGCTCTTGCCTCACAGAGTGGACGAGTCAAATAATCAATTTCCTTGTTTTTGTCAAAACAGCATCACAATTAAGACACAATAAGCCCTATTCTCTCCAATCAGTAATGAGCACAAGCAGAAACGCATTAAGACTGCATTTAGTTGCTGCCAGTTTTGAACTATCGACATCATTTCATCTTACCAAAAACTTCAGAAACATGGGTGAAGTCCACGATGCAAACTAAAGGGTGAGAAAGCAGAGGCTGCAGTGGGTTTACCCTCCACCTTTGTCTCACTCACCGTGTCGTAGGCAGAGAGCAGTTTGCGCGTCGGCTCTGAGAGGTTGACCAGAGGCTCCAGGCATGGGTATCCCTCCTTCAGCACCATGCTGGCCCCCATGGTGCCCTCGGGGCTCTGCAGCCTCGTTGCCAGGCTCTGGATGCACTGCTTCAGTTTGGCCACCGTGGGGAGCCCACACTGCTCTTTGAAGCTGGCGGTGGTGCTCTGGAAATGGTCGGATGGCAACAGAGAGGGGTGAGAAGGAAGAGGACGACAGGGGAAATGGTATTAGATCCGATGTACAGTTCCTGCTGTAAAACTAAGCTGGGAAAGGTCTCGCACGCACACACACACACACACACGCACACACACACACACACACACACACACACACACACACACACACACACACACACAATGCGTTTCACTATCTTTGTGGGGACCCGTCATTGACATAATGCATTCTCTAGCCCCTTACCCTAACCTTAACCATCACAACTAAATGGCTAACCTTAACCCTTACCCTCACCCTAACCATAACCTAATTCTAACCCTAATCCTAAAACCAAGTCTTAACCCTCAAACAGCCCTTTAACCTTGTGGGGTCCAGCATTTTGACCCCACAAGTATACTGAACTCCCGGTTTTTGGACCCCACGAATACAGTTAAACGAGAACACACACAAACACACACACACACACACACACACACACACCCTATCCCCTGTCATCTGCTGTCTCCCTTGTTAAGTAAATCAATATGGCAGTCATTGCTGCTTAATCCAGTGAAATCAGCCCTAGCTTAAGCACATTTGGCAAAAAAAGAAAACAAATGGAACCCAAAAAATCATTCAACTGCTGAAGGTGTGTCAGGATGCAAAACTGGGTTTGTAAGCGGATCTGACAGAGATGAGAAAAAATAAGTGTCAATCTGCTGAAATCTAATTTGGGGTCATGACAAAGGTAAAATATGTATTCCTGCACATACAAGCACAAGAACGCAATTTGCCACCTGGCAGAGCCCCAACTGGACTAGAGATTATCACGCCCCACCCGTGTGTGTGTGTGTGTGTGTGTGTGTGTGTGTGTGTGTGTGTGTGTGTGTGTGTGTGTATGTGTGTGTGTGTGTGTGTGTCATAAAGCAATAGAGGCATGATGAATAATAACTGACTGTGGCAGATGAGCCCACAGCTGGACTCATGGCAGAGAGACAGGGACACAGAGGAGGAGGGAGGGGAAGGGACAATGAGATTGAATCAGGCAGATTGAAAGCAGTTTGTAAATGAGCAAATGTGTTTGTGTGTGGGACTGAGTGTGTGTATTTGTGTGTGTGAGATGATAGGGATGTATCTCCTCATAGAGGTTATGCTGTGCCGTTGATACTGAGAGGGCTTATCAACCATTGTTGGAAATGTTTAAACGATTAAGCGAGAAATGTTTAATGTCAATATCGGAATTACGTGTCATGTAATACCTTAATCTTTTTAGATGACCGAATGCCTTATAACCAGAGATTCCCTTTCAGTTATTTAAGCCATAAAATTTCACTACATGGCAAAAACTATGTGGAAACTCAAACATTACATCCATTGTGAATTTTGAATATGTTATTACAAAATCATACTTCGACATTTAGGCAGTGGTGGAAAAAGTATCCAGATCCTTTAAAGTTTTAGCAGTAAAATGTACTGAAAGTATCAAAAGTAAGAGTACTCAATGCAGTAAAATGTTCCCTGTCAGTGTCTTCCTCTTCTATCTGATGTTTCTGGATTAATATTCCTGCTGCATCCATGTGTATGTTGCATTATTCCTGCTGTAGATGTTTAAGGTTGTGCTCATTTGAACTCCTTTATATACTGTTGGGTAGTTTAATCTACAGCAATGCATCACATCCTATAAGATCATCATGTTTGTAGCATCGCTGTCCTGTCAGAACCACGTATCTCTAAAGAGTTTTGAAACTTTTCATGATGTCATGAAAAAACAGCCCTGGATCTTCGCGCTCTCATACAGTCAACATGGTGCATACAGTAATAAATACGTGGAATACATACGAATTACAGAGCATTACTTTTCATAGCTATATGTACGAATGGTTCATGAGAACAGCCTGCAATTTTCATACAATCTGCTGCTATAACAGCCTCCGCTCTTGGCTGCAGGGATGTGCTCCCATTCAGCCGCAAGAACATTACTGAGTTGGGTTACTGGTTTTGGGCGATCAGGTCTGGTTCACAGTCGGCGTTCCAGTTCATCTTAAAAGGTGTTGGATGGGATTGAGGTCAGCCTAGTCTTGCATTGCCAGACCTTCCTCCACAGCGCTGGGGAGGAAGGTCTGGCTAGTCCACACAGCATTCTGGGATGGGAGAAAAAAGTGCTCTGGTTTATTGGCATTTCTTTAAACAATCGTCTTGGGCGGTGCTTAGCGCTGAACGGAGCCACAGTGCAGCTGCAAAATAGCCTCAGGAAGGAACTTGTTTTGGTGGAACATGCTCGTTCAAAAGTAGTTTTAGTCGTGCAACAGAAAACTCAGATTGGACAGATAGTCTAGCTAGCTGTCTGGATTTACCCTGCAGAGATCTGAGGAGCAGTTAACCATAGTCCTCACAAATCCACCAGAGGTTAGAACGCCAACACAAAGAAAGAGGAAGGGGACGGACATCCGACCGAAAAAAAAGGACATCCGGCGGAATTTCCGGCGCCAACAGAGCAGTCCCCGAAGTGGAATGTCGTGGATATAGACTAAGATCAACCAGTCAAGTTGTTCAACACTGGACTGGGAAACCATTTCTTCATTCTTTGAGCTTAATGGGACCGTTGTGTTGAAACAGGAAAACAGGGGTGTCCACCTACATTTGGCTTCACAGTGCACATTTATATCATAATATACATCTCTAAAAACAGATACACATCGCCCACACTTAGATCATTTGTATTCAGTGCTAAGCTGGTGGGTGCTGTGCGACCAGGTTCTATTATGCTGGTATTAATAGAAGCTTTTTTTAATCATCCTCCTTACTGACTTTTCTCTCGTCTCTGGCTCTCCTCCTCCTCTCTGTCTCCCGCCTGTCTCTCTTCTTCACCCGACAGAGAAGTCTCAGGTGGAGTCTGATTCCCTGATATTCGGATTAACCCATATAACCAGAGCTCTTCATCAACAAAACCTAAAACCACAAAAGCGGAGTGACACCTGATCTGCTGTGACTCAGATGTTGGCATTTTCTTTTGACTTGCCTGGCTGGGATTCAATCAAACACAAAGTGCCAGAGAAACTATTTTGTCCGTCTTTGTTCAGCAAAACAAAAACAGGTATAGCGCCTAGATTTTAATATTTCTGCATATAACCCCAACACAATGAAGAGGAATGATGACAATGAAACATGAATAACTCTCTTAACATTTCTTTCCAGGAACAAAGTCCAAGTTACTCAGGATAATCCAAAATCCTCATTTAACGGTTTCTTTTATTTCTCCCAAAAACAAATTCCCAAATGAAAACTGTTATGAAGTCGGTGGATTATCCTGTGTGGCCAGTACAGCCATGTGCACACAACCAATTCACAGACTGTACGGACATTATCTGTGCAACTGACTAACAGATTTGTGTATTTGTGGCAGCTCAGACTCTGAATGGTGTAACCAGAAACTCTGATTTGTCCATTTCCGTCCAGTCTCTCTCCTTTTACGTCTCGTGTCTGCATGTTTATGAAACAGATTCATAAGTTGGAATTTTCTGCTCTAAATAAAACATTTGGAACTTGGCTTTGTTTGTGCTTCCCCCGGACGAATTTGCGTCTTATTACGTCTTTCCATTGACACTTGGTGACACTTTGCTCAATGTCCTTCTGGATCCATATTTTTCATATGTTTATAATCTATCTATAAGTTTGTCTGTAATTTTATGTTGGCCTACTCTGTACACCCATCTATTTCCTATCTGTCCGCCCTGGGAGAGGGATCCTTCCTCTGTTGCCTTTCCAGAAAGTGTCTTTTAATTTTTCCCCGTTAAATGTTGTTTTTTGTAGTGAGTTTTTTCTTTTTCCGAATCGAGGTTCGAAGGACAGAGGGTGTACAGATTGTAAAACCCCCTTGTGGAAAATTTGTGATTTGTGATATTGCGCAAAATAAATAAAATAGACTTGACTTTGTATGCAGTTGCAGCACCTGTAAAAGTTGCCTTGTTTCATGTCTGAACACAAGAGCATCGCATAAAAATTTCCCTCGGGATGAATAAAGTATCTATCTATCTATCTATCATCTGCAGGAACTTTTCCGAAGCTAACGTTAGTGGCAACGGCCAGAGTGAAGCACATACAAAAACCATAAGCCTAGGCGTATTTTACTAATTCACCTTTAAAATAACAATGAAATGCTGCGCTATTGTCTTTAGACCAGGTTTTTGTTGGTCAATGGCACGATCACTTCCCGCTGCCTCAAGATAGCAATACGCCCAGAATGCACCTGAACACACCTCCCTGTAAGACCAGCACGCCCAGAATGCACCTGAACACACCTCACTGTAAGACCAGCACGCCCAGAATGTACCTGAACACACCTCCCTGTAAGACCAGCACGCCCAGAATGCACCTGAACACACCTCCCTGTAAGACCAGCACGCCCAGAATGCACCTGAACACACCTCCTTGTAAGACCAGCACGCCCAGAATGCACCTGAACACACCTCCCTGTAAGACCAGCACGCCCAGAATGCACCTGAACACACCTCCCTGTAAGACCAGCACGCCCATGGGCACAAAGATGGACGGAGAACTAACAAAAAGGACAAAACTAATTTACGGAAAATTGTCTTGTCCCCATTTAGGAAAAGACATCAACAGTGTTATAACAACAAGTTTACAAAGCTGTAGATTGAAGTTGTGTCTGTATGTTTGTGTTTGTATTTGTGTGTGTGTGTGTGTGTGTGTGTGTGTGTGTGTGTGTGTGTGTGTGTGTGTGTGTGTGTGTGTGTGTGTGTGTGTGTGTGTGTGTGTGTGTGTGTGTGTGTGTGTGTCATTGAATCTTCTTTCACTAAACGCTAGACGTCAGTTTCACTGGTTGCAGTTTATTCATAAATGCATTTTTTCAAACTATCCATCCTATTTGAAACAACACTTGACTTTATATCAACCATCCTATAGTTTAAGAGATACTGACCACCTTTTCTTCTCTGTACCACATATATTCAAAGAAACTGGGAGGAGAGCCTTTAAATTTAAAGCCCCTTCCGATTGGAATGGGTTACCTAGATCTTTTAGAGCCATCTCCTCTTTTCACCATTTTAAGATGGCTCTTCTTAATTATTTGCATACAAGCTGCAACTGTTTTCCTCATGTTTGATATTTCTATTTTTACTTCTTTACTTTATTTATTTATTTTTTTCATTAGTATTATTATTATTATTATTATTATTATTATTTATTTAATTTTCCTTAAATTCTTTTTTTCAACTGTATATTAATGACCTTAACGGTTTATTGTCTAATATTTAATGGTTTGAATGGGGAGGATATGGGTGGTTTTGGTGTGATGGAGAGCTTTGTCTTTTGTTTGTCTGTTTGTCTGTATGTATGTATGTATGTATGTATGTATGTATGTATGTATGTATGTATGTATGTATGTATGTATGTATGTATGTATGTATGTATGTATGTAAGTAAGTAAGTAAGTAAGTATGTATGTATTTCAGTATGTATGCATGTCAGTATGTATGTATGTATGCATGCATGCATGCATGCATGCATGTATGTATGTCAGTATGTATGTATGTATGTCAGTATGTATGTATGTATGTATGTATGTTTGATGTATGTTTTTCTTGAGGTCTCCTCAAGTTGTTTTGTTAACTGTTTTGTCTAATTGTATATGTTTGCCTTTAAGGACCCCATCGAAAACGAGATGCTACATCTCAAGGGGTTATTCCTAATAAAAGAATTTCCAATGTGTCTGTGTGCATGTGTGTGTCTGTGTACATTTGTGTACATCTGTCAGGACAGCACAATAGTGTGATATATTGCAGGTCTCAGATGTTTGTGTGTGTGTGTGTGTGTGTGTGTGTGTGTGTGTGTGTGTGTGTGTGTGTGTGTGTGCATGTGCACGTCTGCATGTACATGTGTGTCCATGTGTGCACACGTGTTCATCTGCTGAAAAGTACAGTAGTGTGATCCATTGCCCTATGGACTGGGAGTGTGTATGTGTGTGTGTGTGGGCATGTTTATATGTGCTGGAAAGCACAATATTATGATCCAATATATGAGGTAGGTCTCAGCTGCTGTTTGAATGAATGTGTGTGTTTGTGGGGTTGGAGGTGGGGGGGTGGCGGGGTGTATGTGTATGTCTCCACATGTGCATTCATGTGTGTGTGCGTGTGTGTGTGCGTGTGTGTGTGCGTGTGTGCGTGTGTGCGTGTGTGTGTGTGTGTGTGTGTGTGTGTGTGTGTGTGTGTGTGTGTGTGTTCATCTGCTGTAAAGCGCAATAGTGCCCCATTGCACCACCGGGTCAAAATTGATCCGGGAATACCACAAATGCTATAAAATTAAATAAAACACCCAAAATTCAATGAAAGTATTGATCATTAATTTTACTTGTAAAGAACGTCATTGGGAACCACCCATGTTATTTTTGGTTAATTTGGTTGAAAGAAACCCATAATTCTGATAAAGAAACTTTGAAAACGGGTCAAATTTGACCAGAAGACAACACAAAGGTTAAACTAGCAGAGACACTTGCGTTGGTCCAAAATAGGACCCCTATACTAACACAACAATAACTTTAATCAACTTCTTGATATATTTCCCTCTCACCTGAGCCTCCTCCCGCAGGTCCGTAGCCTCTTTGAGGGGCGCACTAGCCGGTTTGAAGGACTCATCCACCACCTTGATGCCGGTGTGCCTCAGCGTGACGTACTCCCGCCCTCGCCTCCCCACCCTCCTCACCGACAGGCCACGGCGCTGGGCCTTCCCGCCGCCTCGGCGGTTGGTGACCGCTACGTGGACAAAAAGGCTGGTGTGGGGTAAGGGGTCTCCCGTCATGCCCAGCAGGGGCACATTGCGGTAGCCAGGCTGAAGGCACTCGAAGGCCACGCTGTACTGGCCGATGAAATCGTCTCCGATGTAGTCGTCGTCTAATACCACGAAGCGCAGCAAGGCCAGCTCCGGCATGTTTACCTGGAGACAGGAAGTGAACAATGGAGTCGGATCCATTCATGCTGAAGTGCATCAGAACAGAAATAGAACGAGGCCAACAGACATTTCACAATGTTCTCGCCCACGCCGACAATGCTCATCTCTGAAGACTGGGGCTTTATATCATTTCAGTTTCAGTGAATCTGTTTCTGACCCTGGATACTGATTACTGTTCTTATTAAAACCTGGTTCTGAATTGTGTCATAAGAAAAGAAAAACACTCATTTTGAGAAAATAAATGCTGCCATAGTCTACTGTGTTCCTTTTCCGGTGATCAGTTAGTCACAATATTCAGCTGATAAATCCGAACAGCATTTCCTGTTAGTAAGAAGCTGGTCAGGCGAAGCAATAATGTTAATTATGCGGTACAATAAGCAGCATCCTGGTGCTGCTGCAGAGGGGAAATGCTGGTTCAAATATTACAGATTACACCTTCAGGGGACTTTAATGGCTAATAAGGCTATTAACACCCATACATGTAAAAACAGTGTGTCAACACACACACAAAACATGCGCGCACACACACACACACACACACACACACACACACACACAGAGTAAGTGGGAGAACAAATGATGCTGAGCATGTGTCTCTGCATTTTAATTCTGTGTTGAGAAACAGAGAGTAAACACATTACACAATAAAACATTATCAGCTAATTTTCTTCACAAAGCCTGGAACACACACACACACACACACACACACACAGGATGGCTATCAGTGTCGTGTCTATAGGAGAAAGCAGTACGAATCTATTATTTGCCACAGAGAATGAGAATAAACTTGCCCTAAGCATGTGTCTGTCTGTCTGTCTGTCTGTCTGTCTCTGTGTGTGTGTGTGTGTGTGTGTGTCTGTCTGTCTGTCTGTCTGTCTGTCTGTCTGTCTGTCTGTCTCTGTGTGTGTGTGTGTGTGTGTGTGTGTGTGTGTGTGTGTGTGTATCCCCAACAATAAAACCATATGAAGTCTCCAGGTTCAGAAGGAAAATAAACTCAAGCTGCACAGTTGAGACATTGATTCCGTCACGAATACTGAGATTACAGTTGTGTGTCTAAAAAGTGTGTGTGTATGTGCGTGCGTGCGCGCGTGCATGTTGTAATAAATGTTCTGAATCACAGCAGTAAAGACATTCCTTTGTTCCAAAGCTCACTTGTTGAGCCCCCCAAACAAAAACCGCAGTGCTGTTTTTCATTCGGTTCAAGATCTATATTCATGGACGGCCGTAGCTGGGAACCAACTCATGGTCCACTGTCTTTGAAGGATGGTTCGACTGTTTAGAAAAGCTGAAACTAATGCAGCATTATATTAGCTCATGCGTACAAAATGGCTGCATGTCGCAGCTATATTTTCAGGAAAAGTCTTTGGAATGGGATAAAACATGTTGACCCGAAATGCATCTGTCAAAGGAAGTAGACCCTGAATTGGGACACAGCCATGGGAGGCTTAGGGTCTTACACTGAGGAGGAAATAAATTCATGCCGAGACATGCAGAGCCGTGTTCGTGGTTTTACAAATATGTGAGTTGAGTATAAAGGAGAAGCTGGTGCTGATGGATGAAGGAGCAGAGAACATGTCACACTGACTGAAAGAGGACTAGCTGCCCCTTAGGCCTGGAATGCACTATTATAAAGTATATACTTCTGTGTGTGTGTGTGTGTGTGTGTGTGTGTGTGTGTGTGTGTGTGTGTGTGTGTGTGTGTGTGTGTGTCTCCACTCACATAAGCTGTGAGGGAGGGCTGAAGTTTCATGCATGGGCAAGCCAGACAGACAGCCTCAGCAGAATGTGTGTGTGCGCATGCGTATGTGTGAGTGTGTGTGTGTCGAATGATGACTTCAATCCAATCCAATTTTCAGTTTTTCAGGAACAAGCCCACGGCTGAGCAGAAAAGCTCTGTGACAGTTAATTCAATCAGTTTCAAACCAACTGCTGCTCTGACAAGACAAAATGAGGCACAGGGCACTGAGTCTCTACTCTCCTTACGTCTGGAGTTGTTAGGTTACAAGTCCAATTTTAGTTTGTTAGACAACACTGCTCTCACAGCTCCACGCACTCACAAAAACAAATTATGGCTCTAGATCAATTCCCATTACATTTTTCAAATGCATTTCATTGGAAGAAAATACCTTTACAAATGTAACCAAAGAGTTTTATGCAAAATAAAAATACAAGAATATCTTAAAGGGGGAAAAAGGTTTTTTTTGCAAGTGGATCCTTATTAACAGTTTACAGTTTAAAGGAAAAAATGTAAAGAGTGAATGTCTGAACTTGGCTTTAGTACCATTTTCCAAAAACCTTAACTGGCCATAAAAAAACATGTCTTTATAAGTTGATTTCAAATTAATGAACAAAATCATGTTCTTTAAAAGAAAAAAAGTGCTTGTAGTAGGGTTGCACCATATTGACAAAATATGATATTGCAATATCGATTATGAATATTGCAATATCAATATTAATTTTGATATTTTTAAACATGTAAAATGTAGGGCTGTCCGCGTTAATCGCGATGCAATTAAGGGCCAACGCGATGCGATACATTTTTTTTTAATCGCATTAATCGCATGCCGGCATTTATTAATTTATTTTACACTTCACTCGGCTTTGCGTGGTGCCTAACAGGATACTATTTTGACCCTTTGCAGCACCGTTACTTATCATCAAGCTGCCACTTCCTCATAACACATCCTGCTGCTGCAGGCTGCAGGCATGATGGAGAAAGACAGCAGCAATTAAATCCTAAATGACGCTTTTTATTTTCCAAAACTCCCAGACGGCTCGTAGACAAGTCGAAAGCCATATGCACGTTGTGTAAAGCCGAATTAAAATATCACCGAAGCACGTCAAGCTTGAGCTACCACCTACGAGCTAAGCATAGTACAGTTAACGTGACGTTGCCTCCCGGCAAATGAGGTGTCCTTTCCATGTAGTGTTTTTCCTAAACCCAACCTCTGCCATCCCATTATTGTGGCGCGTCCCCCGCGGCCGTCCCCCGCGGCCGTCCCCCGCGGCCGTCTCCTGCCGTGTGAGGCGTCCTTTCCCCGTAGGGTATTTCGTGCTGGCCACCACGAAAAAAATGAGAAAAAAAACTGTTCTGAAATGCAAAATAATAGAATTTTAATCATGTGATAAAACATGCAATAGAAATTCAGCGATTAATCGCGATTAAAAAAAGTAATCGTTTGACAGCCCTAGTAAAATTACAAAAGTTATGGGAAAACGCATCAAAATAGATTCATAACAAATTAAACAAGTTTTCTTAAAACACAAGGGTTATTTCAACTGACGGTCATATTGGACTGGTCCAATATGAATAAATAAATAAGGACCATGTCTACAGAACAGGACATGTTCTACTGGTTGGACAGTATCAAATATATAAATAAAGAGAACAGGACACTACTTTTCTTTTGCTTCTCTGATTTGTTCCGTTTAGTTGTCTCTATCTATTTCTTCACTTCCACTGTCACTCTGTTGAAATATGCACACACGTGGTATGCTCCATAGGGTTTGTCACGTAGTGGACCCGTGCGCTGACGTGCACTAACATGTGCAAGTGGCACGGTAACTGGCCAATGAAATGATGATCATTATAGTGTAGCGGGCTCTAAATCAAACACAACTAAGCCACACAGCCAACGGACGGGACGCAGCGCTCCACAAAATAAACTAAATATTGCATACTTATTGCAAAACTTTCGATATATTGCGATAATAATATTGAGTCGATATATCTGGCACCCCTAGCTTGTAGACAGACAGCAGCTGAGACCATGACAGTTCAAAATGTTAATGTATTGTAATTTAAGTGCACCGTCTGGCATATAAAAGAGTACTCTGCATATTTAGAGTTGCACTCCTGTAACATGTCCACACTTATTTTGTTAGTGTGGTTTATTTTACTTAGTTTACTTTTTATATGTGGCCAGATTTGATTTGTTTTGTTCAGTTCACACAGCTTCCTTTTAAAGCCACAAAAGGCTTTATTAAACTTTTTTCACATTTTTAGTTCCCTGATGCATTTTATAACATTTTTAACACACAGTCCCACCCGTATTGCACACAATGTATTTAAGAGTGCAGACAGCTCAGACAGTGGTTTTCACCAGGGAGAAGGAAGATAAACTGCCCTGTGTGTGGTAAGGAAGTGTGTGCTGATGTGGCTGCCCAGTGTCTGAGCCTGGCCGCTGTGTCAAAGCCTGGAGGACAAGTGATTAAGACATATGAGAGCATGCTTCAACAGGCTGATACACACACTAACCGTATAACCTTGACTGTGCCTTGACACTGCCCTCCAGTTTCAACGCTTGGCTTTTACTTACAATCCACCAGTCCAATGAGACGGGCAGAGCCAAAGACTTAGGGCTCCTGCACACTGCCTGCGTGGCGTGAGCTTGTCAGCTGTGTGGTGTGTCTGTTTTTATTTCGGCTCCCATGTTAACCGGTTAGAGCTTGCATACTGCCTGCGTGACACACACGTCTCAGGTGCGCCGAAAACGTGTGCATGCTAGAAATAGGACCGACGCCTATTTTTCACACGACACGCAAGTGTGTTGGAAGCGTTTCCAGGCAAAATAGAATAGGAAAAGATGTTTACATGTCATTTTGACACAAATACATTTAATAAATGACATTTTGATGTTTGAAAGTCTCTAGGTTTTGACATAAATGCAGATATAAATGTAATTTAAAAAAATTATAATAAATATCTATTTTCAAATATTGCACCTGTCAGAATAAAATATTCTGTAGCCTATTTTGCCTATACTGCCGATGTTTTCTTTGCTGTAATCAAATCGGTATATATTTATGAACACGCTATTATTTCATTTTATCAATGGGAAACATACATGTGTACAGACAAGGCTAGCAGCAGCAGAAACGTTTCTGGTGTGCAAAGACATAGAAAACGCCACTGAGGTACTCATCCATCCAGCCTACAGTTGGAGAAGCAGGCAGGACATGGAAGCTAAGCAATGTACTGCTGTGGCCGGGGGCAGCAGCTAGGCATGGGCCGGTTACCGGTTTCAAGGTATACCGCGGTTTTGAAAGAGTTATGGTTTCAAAACCACTAAACTTTTCCGACATACTGTTTCTGCGGTATGAGCTGAGTTATCACAGACAGAAAGTGCAGTTTAGAAATTCCGTTGGTTGGCAGTCGCACATGCTCAGTAGCTAGCTAAGGATTACATGAGCTAGCTAGCTGTTTGTTTCTCCAACTTCAGTAGTACAAGGCAGGATTAGCCGGGAGACTTCTTCTAAACGAGGGCGCACTTCCAACTTTGCATGGAACACATGCAGAACAGGGACATGTAAGTAGTTCTTTTGTAGATCTTTTGAAGCATGCTACGGTTAGCCACCTCATTTCGGCTAGTGACGTAGAAAGCCCTGCAGATGTTGACCAGCTCACCCGGAGACGGAAGGCAGGACACATTCAGAAACGTATCTCATTCAAAACAGCATGGATGTTTTTTTTCCAAGTTTGTATGCGTGTGGAAGCACCAGAGACCAAAAATAATACCCCAAATCCCAGAAAAAGTGATTTTTTTCATAATATTGGCACTTCAACAAACAAAACAAAAAAATGTGTATGCTATATTTAGAATATTTTCACCGCTTTACCTTGCTGTCAGACAGGTCTTTACGACGGGGAACTGAAGCCGTTATCTCTGCTCTCTTCAAAGCCACCAGACTCCTTTGTCATTTTACCTCGCAGAACACAGGAGTTGCTGGTCTACCGCTGCCTCGATTGATTAGTTTGCCAGTTAGTTTCAGTTTCCCGTCCTAAAGGGCTGCCTGACAGCAAGGTAAAGCGGAGAAAATATTCTAAATGAAGCATCCACTTAAACTGACAGAGGTTTTTAGGCGTCTAAAAAAATGTTTAGTTTTTTGTTCCACAGCAGTGCATTGCTTAGCTTCCCGTGTCGGTACTCCTGTCTGCTTCTCCAAACTGGGGGGCGTGCCGACCGCCATCTACTGTAGCTAACACACTGACTCTGGAGAAGTAGCTCACACAACCACACTTTAAAAGATCTGAACTATCTCTTTAAATCTCACATGGCAGAACCTGCAATGCTCGCTTATGCTCACACACTGAACATTAGTGCAGAACTCCTGGTCAGTGTTGTCCTTTGACAATTCCTACAAAATGTATTCAAACAAAACAACAGCACCCTCAATAATGATGACAGAAAGACAGCATCATTTAAGCAGGATTACAGAAAGTAAGAATTAAAAAAATATGGAGCTGCAGATGGCTGGAAGATGCTGTTCCAGCCATCATCCAGGTCTGTCCTACAGCGAAGTTCAATTTGATATCACAGCAGTCTCCGTTTATTTAACCGCAGCATGCAAAATACTCCACCAGAAATATTACAACAAGCTCGCTACAGTTTAGAACAGATCTTTAGACAGCAGCCATCTGGGAAATTGGACCAGGGAACTGCTCAAACTATAAGACAGCTGACCAACATTTCTGGCATGCCAGAAATCCAACCGATGGCAATTAATCAGGCGCCGTGACCTCAAACTGAAACTCTGTCAAAGGCGACCAATTCAGGGCTAAAATCAGTCTTTCAGTCTCTCTCTCTCCCTCTCTCTCCCTCTCTCTCCCTCCCTCCTCCTGCTGCTCACCATCCTTCCATTTGAAATATTTTTATTTCCTCTCATCACTAATAAAACTCAAGTATGCAAGAGGGGAACTTCATCACCATAACACTGGTAAAGGAAAAGGTATAAGGGTGACATCAATGTCTGTCTCCTGCCAAAGATCAACTGCATACAGTCAAATATGGTTTTGGATTACAGGTTGCACACAACTTGTTTGCAGGTATATGTTGACAACACACACACACACACACACACACACACACACACACACACACACACACACACACACACACACTCACACAGACACACACTATGTGTCCACAGAGAACATGCCATATCAATTGTGACGGCTTGTCATGATGGCTCAGCCACACTGGTACAGGACTCAAATCCACAACACAGCACTCATCAAATCATGTCTCCTATAATACAGTCACTGCAGACATAAGTGTATTCATGGGAGCACCTGATTTGAAATCCTGATGGGCTTGAACCCCCCCTTCAATTAAGCACTCTGAGCTCTGTTTTCATGCAGGTGCAAAGCCGACAGAAGAGCAGACACAGACCTCTCCAAAAGCCACTTTTATGTCGTTGACATTTCTCCTCTTCTGCTTTCCTATAAATCTTTAATCTAGTACACTTTTAAATGTACATTAAAACACAATTTTGTGCAATAAAAGCAACGTCTGCACTGGGTTAGATTAAGGGATTATTCCTAACTATACAGTGTAATCATCACTGATCTGGGACCTCAGAAAGCATCAATTTTTTTTTTCTATAAGAAATTCACTAAATAAACAATTTTCTCTAGAAAATGAAAATCACATTTTTGCTCCTGTAAACAGGATTATTACGAGGAGCCGTCATGCAGTTACGTAAAAAGCTTAAACAGTCTATTCTCCGTCTTTGCTGCATGGATATGATTGTGTGCACAGCCCAAATATATCTAAACGGAATGCAACCTATTAAACGCTTACTAACTGCAAAGATATCATTCTCGAAACATAAGCACATAAAGCTTGTTCTGCCCTTTGATTTGTAATGCTGTATTTTCATATTTCAGGTTATGCAGTAGTGTATAATAACATTTAGGGGCGCTATATGTTGCCCGCCTGCAGTCTCCTCCTGGCCCATTAGGAAAACGTTTGCTTCTTTTAAAGAGGATGAGTGAGTCACAATTACTGAAGCCTAACCTAAATCCACATACCAATAATACATTCCTCCTAATAACAATGTATTAAGGCTGCGTCATGCCCTACTCATGCTTGTACCGTGCGGTGCCATACTTCAGTTTTTTTTCCTCGCAGTAGTCTATATCCACAACGTTCCACTTCCGGGATTGCTCCGTTGCTACTGGAAATTCCGCTGGATGATACTCTTTTCGCCCAGATGTCCGTCCCCTTCCTCTTTCTTTGTGTTGGCGTTCTAACCTCTGGTGGATTTATAAGGACTCTGGTTAACTGCTCCTCAGATCTCTGCAGGGTAAATCCAGACAGCTAGCTAGACTATCTGTCCAATCTGAGTTTTCTGTTGCACGACTAAAACAACTTTTGAACGAGCATGTTCCACCAAAACAAGTTCCTTCCTGAGACTATTTTGCAGCGGCACTGTGGCTCCGTTCAGCGCTAAGCACCGCCCAAGACGATTGAGATCGGTTTAAAGAAATGTCAATAAACCAGAGCACGTTTTTCTCCCATCCCAGAATGCTGTGTGGACTAGCCAGACCCTCCTCCGCAGCGCTGTGGAGGAAGATCTGGCGATGTGAGACTAACCTTGCAGAGATCTGAGCAGCAGTTAACCTTAGTCCTCATAAATCGACCGGAGTTTAAAACGCAACAAAAAGAAAGCGGAAGGTAACGGACATCCAGCGGAATTGCCAGCGACACCGGAGCAATCCCGGAAATGAAACATCGTCGATATAGACTAGCGCAGCTGTAACAGACCTTACCTGAAACTCAAAGGTCTCATCAAACAACGGGTCGTCCTGGTTCTGAGCAGCAGTGCGGGTCCGCTGTTCAGCACAGTCAGCTGGAACGCCATGCAGCTCCAGGACCACGTACGGGTCGATGACCTCTCCCTTAGAGCCCGATCCCAGAGGCTTGGGCAGGTTATGGGCACTGATCACCTGCACAGTCCAACACAAAGCAGTTGATGTCACATTCATGACTTAGTTGATATTTGAGTGAAAAAAATAAGAATATTGCAGGAAAACTCACACTCAAAATCAAAATGCTTCAGCGAGGTACACACCACACGAGAATCGAGCCGATTTTGAGCCCGATTCCCCCCTCCTGACAATGGTGAGCAAAGCCCCGCAGATTATCTGGACGAAATACTCTAGGCGAAGGTCCGAAACATTAGTGTGCTTTAATAAATGGTTATGCTGTAGCAAAAGCAGCGTGCCGGGATTTTCCTCCCCCCCCCAAGTCTGAGATATTTTCCTGCACAGAAGAATTGTTGGATGTGCAAAAAGATTATCTTGCCAGATTTTCCGGTGGCGTGAGGTATGTTAAGATCATCCCCCGATCTGCTCGGAAGTCAATCCTGGCCGCACTGATTTCAAATCGAAAATATTAAACACGTTTAATATTCCATTGTTGCCATGTTTGCATCTTTGTATACTTTAAAGTCACATTTAATCGCCATCATTATTTCAAAAGACACTTGTTTATTACAACAACAAATACCTAGTTCACAAAAAAAAAATGGACTTAAACTATGGACTTTGGCAGTGGGGGGCACCCAAACCCCTCCCCTGTCTACGGCCTGGTTTGTTTGTGGAATCGGTTAGCGTGTGGTGTGCTGTTCTGGCCAAATCGTTGCCCTCCACACACAATAGGAACAAAACTGTTAAATATATCATTATTATTTATATTATTATTATTATTCTTTATGTTGTTATGTGTGGGGTCTCTCACATTTTCAGCATCTGTTAAGTGTTAGTGTGGGCCGGGCATTCATGAAAGACTGAATGCCATCACAACAGAAACATGAATACAACATCTGCACCTTGATCCGTAGAGTTTGTGCTGGCACTCCTGGCACGCAGCCCTGCGTATGAGCGCTGAAATACGACACCTCGTCTCTCATCACAGCCGGTCGGAGAACATAACCGCACCCCCCATTCTGTGAGAAGCGGCCTCTGTGAAGGTCCAGCATGGCGCCGGGGGTCTGCTGGTTCAAACCCACCAGCTGGACCCCTCCTTTCCAGTATCCCTGTGGGTTGGGGTTACTGGAGTCCAGACGCACCGAACTGGGCCGTACCCTGGTCAGGGTGCGCTTGGTGAACATCACCAGGTCCTCTGGGCTCTCAGTGGTCAGCCGGCCGGCCTCTCCCTCGCCCAGCGAGCACAGCGTCCAATAGGGTGGCTCGGGAGGCATCGGCGTGCTGGGAGAGGAGGGGCTGCTGGGGGGCGAGTGCTGCTGAGCCTGCCTGTGGCTGGCTCTCTGCGCGTAGAAGCTGCGGCTGCCCGTGCGAGCGATCGCCACCAAGTCTGACAGCTCCTTGTGGAGGCGCAGCTTCCTGGGTTGTGAGGGTGGAGGCACCACCAAGACCACGCCCAGTTCTTCCTCGCCAGGGATGGTCATTCGCCGCCCCGCCAGAGGCCCGCCTCCCCCTATCTCCTCATCCTCCTCCGATATCTCCCCGTCGGAACCGTCCTGCTCCGGAGAGAGCTTCTTCCCCACTATCAGGATGCGTCCTTTCAGCTGCTCAGGGGACGGTAAGGTTGTTGCACGCCCGCCAAGGCTGAAAGGGAGGGCCTCTAGGGTGTAAAGACGGGCGCCAAACACTTTCTTCAGGTGCTGTGCCATGGTGCGCTGCTGGCCCGGAGAGCAACGCTGACACAGGTACAGCAGGAGCGGGTACTGAGAGGTCAGGAAGGCGTACTTATTGACCACCTCCAGAGCAGAGCGGATAGTGACAGGCGCATGGTGGTGGTGATGGTGGTGGTGGTGGTGGTGGTGTTGGCGGGGGATGTCCGGCCCGTAGTCGACCCCGAGGAGAGGCTCCCCCTCCGGGCCATCAGTCACTCCCAGCTCCACGCATCGACAGCCCGACTGCAGAGCCTTGATCAAGCCTCCGAGGTCCGCTCGGCCGTGGACCTGATCCTCCAGCAGGTAGGAGCGGTACGAGGTGCTGAGGAAGCAAAAGCATTACATCATTAGAGCTGGGTATTGTTCAAACATGTTTGGTACCGATACCAATACTGTGACTTTGCAAAAAAAATTGTTATTAAACAAAAAGAAATTACAACCTTACACATTACGGCACAAATCTTTATTTTTATATTTCAGCTTGTACTTCGTGAGACTCGTCTCTGTGTAACGTAGGATTTTCCCCGCCTGCCTCTTCGATGTGTAACGTTAGACAGCCAATCACAAACATTATTAGATCTTGGTAGAAGCGTGCTGCGTGCTGATTGGCTCACTGTCGCTGATGACATTTACTCCTTAGGTATTGAAATTGGGTATTGCATGAGGAGGCATTTTTCGATACTCGATACTATTGAGGTAGTTACTACATTAGACATCATTACTCCAAACTAGGGCTGCTTAAATTAGGAAAAAACGCATAATCCCGATTATTTAACACGATTACTCGTTGACTTTTGAAAAGATGTTGCAATTACTAAAGTTAAAAAAACAATGAAACAGTTAAATCAAGAGTAAAAACACCTTGAACTGTGAAATTCCCCTTCATACTTTTCTCCTTCAGAACACGAGCCAAAGCAAAATAATCTTTTTTTGTAATCGTTAGGAGCCCAAATCGTAATCACGATATAAAATTTGATTAATTGCACAGCCCTAATCCAAATAATGTCCTGCTTCTAAATTAGGTTTTATAGTATTAATAATATTTAGTGACAGCTGAAAATATCTTGTGAAATGTTAGAGAAGAGTACAAAATATAGTTTAGAAATGTAGACGCACCCTAGCGGCAGCAAATGTAATTTGCAGCCAGGGGGGTCTAGCAACTCTCTGTTGGCTTGCGAGCTGGAAAAACCAAATTCTGGTCAGGCCAATCACATCATGTACAGTGGGGCAAAAATGTATTTAGTCAGCCACCAATTGTGCAAGTTCTCCCACTTAAAAAGATGAGAGGCCTGTAATTTTCATTATAGGTACACTTCAACTATGAGAGACAAAATGAGAAAAAAATCCAGAAATAGGATTTGTAATGAATTTATTGGTAAATTATGGTGGAAAATAAGTATTTGGTCAATAACAAAAGTTCATCTCAATACTTTGTTATATACCCTTTGTTGGCAATGACAGAGGTCAAACGTTTTCTGTAAGTCTTCACAAGGTTTTCACACACTGTTGCTGGTATTTTGGCCCATTCCTCCATGCAGATCTCCTCTAGAGCAGTGATGTTTTGGGGCTGTCGCTGGGCAACACGGACTTTCAACTCCCTCCAATGACTTCTATGGGGTTGAGATCTGGAGACTGGCTAGGCCACTCCAGGACCTTGAAATGCTTCTTACGAAGCCACTCCTTCGTTGCCTGGGCGGTGTGTTTGGGATCATCGTCTTGCTGAAAGACCCAGCCACGTTTCATCTTCAGTGCCCTTGCTGATGGAAGGAGGTTTTCACTCAAAATCTCACGATACATGGCCCCATTCATTCTTTCCTTTACACGGATCAGTAGTCCTGGTCCCTTTGCAGAAAAACAGCCCCAATGCATGATGTTTCCACCCCCATGCTTCACAGCAGGTATGGTGTTCTTTGGATGCAACTTTCTCCTCCAAACACGACAAGTTGAGTTTTTACCAAAAAGTTCTATTTTGGTTTCATCTGACCATATGACATTCTCCCAATCCTCTTCTGGATCATCCAAATGCTCTCTAGCAAACCTCAGAGGGGCCTGGACATGTACTGGCTTAAGCAGGGGGACACGTCTGGCACTGCAGGATTTGAGTCCCTGGCGGTGTAGTGTGTTACTGATGGTAGCCTTTGTTACTTTGGTCCCAGCTCTCTGCAGGTCATTCACTAGGTCCCCCCGTGTGGTTCTGGGATTTTTGCTCACCGTTGTTGTGATCATTTTGACCCCACGGGGTGAGATCTTGCGTGGAGCCCCAGATCGAGGGAGATTATCAGTGGTCTTGTATGTCTTCCATTTTCTTATAATTGCTCCCACAGTTGATTTCTTCACACCAAGCTGCTTATCTATTGCAGATTCAGTCTTCCCAGCCTGGTGTAGGTCTACAATTTTGTTTCTGGTGTTCTCTTTGGTCTTGGCCATAGTGGAGTTTGGAGTGTGACTGTTTGAAAAACAAAGAAGATGGCTGCTGCTGCTGGCAAACTGCGGTCTTTGGAATCTGTTTTGGCCGCGACTCTGGAAGACTTGGAGTTAAGCTTTTCTTTGAGAAAAGAACAAAGAACGGCACTGAAATCATTCTTAAAAAAGGAAGATGTGTTCAGAGTTTTGCCGACCGGATACAGTCAAAGTTGAATCTATCAACTAGCTCTGCTACCTTCTTCGTTGCTCTGCCTGGTTATAGCGCTATCCTATTGCGTGCAGAGGGAATTTGAAAGACAACCGTTTATCCCGCCCCTCGGATTGAGCCCTGCCAATGGTGAGTTCCCAGACCCAACATCTTGATGTAGGTCTGGCTTGTCAGGCTAGACAAAATATGTACAGGCACAAAAGAAAACTGATAATCACTGAGTAATACCTGCCTAAAAATAACATTTAAATGCATTTTTTTTAACATCTCTTTATTGAAACTTTCAAAATATTCTGCTATAGACAACACAAAATCACAATTAGGGCTTCAACTAACAATTACTTTTCATTGTCGATTAACCTGTTGATTATTTTCTTGATTAGTTATTGGTCTATAAAATGTCAGACAATGGTAAAAAATGTCGATCAGTGTTTCCCACATCTCAAAGATATTCAGTTAACTGTCACAGAGGAGAGAAGAAACTAGAAAATATTCGCATTCAAGAAGCTGGAATCAGAGAATTCGTACTTTTTCTTTATAAAAAAAAGGACTTAAACCGAATTATCTTTGCAGCTTTAATCAGAATATAATATACAAAATATAAGACCGCCCTCCCTTTTCCCAACCTCTAAAGGCAATTTTAACACTGTACACTTAATCTTATGTTGCTTACACATATTGCGTAGCAGTGTGGTAGTTTACGGTCTCAAAAAAGACATAAAATGACCTAGTATATAGAATGTAATTCTGGCACAATATGTCCCATTTAATGATGTGCATATTTTTCTCAAATGTTCGTTTTGGTGGCATGCAGAGTGCAGTGAGTAAGCAGAACCATATGGCAGATGAGTAGACCAGAAAGGAATCGTTGAGTGAATTCATTCAGAAATATTCAGCTGATAAAGAGATTTCCTAACAGTGGAATCATGTGGCTAAAGACTGGACTCATGTGCTCCAATTATTAAACAGATTAACCGTAAATAATAAGGACCTGTGCCATATGCCGTTTCATATTCATCTGTACATTTATCTGTATATATATTCTCCCCACCTGTAAATACAAGAAGTGTCTGTACTGTACATATTACTGTTATTACTCTCTTATTAAAAAAGAAACGTTTTACTACTCCTTTTTCAACATGGAGACCCTTATTTGAATCATTTACAATAATTCTGAAAGATGTGTTTGCTGAGTATTTTGTTTTTGTTTGGTTTTCTTGCTTGTACTGAAATGTTCATGTTGTTATTCATCTTTATTTTTAATTTTTAATATGTACAAAATCAACTTTTATTTCCTATTTTATTCCTTGTGTATTTTTTATCCTATTTATATTGATGTGTTTGTTATTTGTTGTACTGTGTTGAGCTGCTGTGACAAGTGAATTTCCCCATTGTGGGATCCTTAGTCTCGCTTTGCCAGACCTTCCTCCACAGCACTGCGGAGGAGGGTCTGGCTAGTCCACACAGCATTCTGGGATAGGATGAAAACGTGCTCTGGTTTATTGACATTTCTTTAAACCAATCACAATCGTCTTGGGCAGTGCTAAGCGCCGGACAGAGCCACGGTGCCTCTGCAAAATAGTCTCAGGAAGGAACTTGTTTTGGTGGAACGTGTACGTTCAAAAGGTTTTAGTCGTGCAACAGAAAACTCAGATTGGACAGATAGTCTAGCTAGCTGTCTGGATTTACCCTGCAGAGATCTGAGGAGCAGTTAACCATAGTCCTCAGAAATCCACCAGAGGTTAGAACGCCTACACAAAGGAAGAGGAAGGTGATGGACATCCGGCCGAAAAGAAGGACATCCGGCGGAATAGACTATGGGATCCATTAAGTCTATCTTATCTTATTTTATCTCATCTTATTTTATCTTATTTGATCTTATTTTATCTTATCGTATCTTATCTGAACTTTGCACATCCCTGAAATATGTTTTGCACATCCTACACTAATACATGCAGCCTCTTTTTTTCTTTCTAAATGTTATTCAGTTATATCTATGTGTTATTTGTTTCTATATTTATTGTTTGTTTTTTTCATAATCATGTTTAAATATGTTTATACAGTATGTACGCACCAAACTAGTCATTTTCTAGTATGTGCTACTTACCTGGCAATACATCTTTTCTGATTCTGAGTCTGATTCTTGTTAATCATCGCACACGCACCTGATGTAGTAGTGGGACAGAGGCATGTTCATGTCCTGACAGACCCCCAGGTGCTCCGGGTCAAGCAGCTGGCACTCTGGAGACTGCAGGTAGCGGGCGAATCCATCCAGACCCAGCAGCCCCCTCTCCCTGCCCTGGGCCGAGGGCTCGTAGCGCCTCAGGATTTCCCAGCAGCCTTCGGTGGTCGCCAGAGACAAACCCTGCTCCGTCTCCAGGAAGAGGCGCAGGTCCTGAGGGTCCAGACACTCGCGGTCCTTGGACAGTTGCACCAACAGGAAGTAGACGTCGGGCCGGGTGCAGAGCTCGCAGAAGGCCTCGTGGAACTCCTCGCGGGTCACGTGGGAGGTCAGCTTCTCCTTGCTGCGCTGGATCTCCTTAAAACGCAGACGCACCTGTGGGAAGAGAAAAGGAAGGTTTATTGTGCGCAGCGGTGGAAGACGTATTCAGATCCTTTACTTAAGTAAAAGTGCAAATACCACACTGTAAAAATACTCTGTTACAAGAAAAATACTGTTACAAGAAAAAGTCCTGCATTGAAAATGTAACTTAAGTAAAAGTATTTAAGTATCATCAGGAAAGTGTACTTAAAATATGACAAGTAAAAGTACTCAATGCAGCAAAAAAAACCTCACATTTTAGAAACTGAAAACAATCCAAACAGTTCTGTCAATCAACTAAGTGTTTAACGGTCTAATCATTTCAGCTGGACTTGTAGGCCTGTATATTGTTGGGTAGTTTAATTTATAAGAAGACATCATATTTTATAAACTATGATGTGTTATATGTAAAAAAAAATAAAGTAACTAAAGCTGTCAGATGAATGTAGTGGAGTAAAAAGTACAATATTTCTCTCTGAAATGTAGCGGAGTAGAAGGAAAAGTGACATAAAAAGAAAAGACTCAAGTAGAGTACAAGTACCTCAACATTTGGACTTAAGTACAGTACTGCAGTACATGTACTTAGTTACATTCCACCCCTGATTGAGCAAGAGATGAAGTGTGGTAATTAGTTAGCCTGGTTCATTCACTGAGACTTGATTAAGTTTTAGTTATCTTGTTTCAATGAGGATATTAAAGTGACCCATTAAACAACACAACATATTAATAATTTCTTCTCTGTCATCTCTTCATCTTTTCCTTTCATCTGCTTCCTCCTCTATCGTTTCATCTTGTTCTGTGCTCAGCCCGTGCTTGCAATAATCTTCCCTCTCCAATATCATCTCGGTAAAATGTGTCTGTGGATATTCGGCAGTCATGTCACCTGTCTGACCTCTCTCTCTCTCTCTCTCTGTTCCCAGGGAAACAAAGCTCACTTTATTCATGCAGCACGTGAAACAGGAGGAGGAAAGTGACTGAGGTAACAGACCTGTGTGTATCTGCACTTCTTTTACCCTATTTTCCTATGTTTTAGTGTCTAAGTGACTGATGGGAACAACAATCTTTGACATTGGTCCAGTATTAAGCGAGATTGCTGCAGTCGGCAGCGGCGCAACAAGTGTCTGACAACATTATGGAAAGGACTTCTAAGGAGGTCGACCTTTATGTTAAAGAGTAAGAACCTTTTTTTTTTAAACATAAAAACATCTGCGAAATTGCGACTTCATTCAAAGTCAACAGAAACTAAATAAAACTATGAAAAGCCGTTTTGGGTCGTCTTTCCACTTTTCCATCCAACAAGTCTAGTTTTGGTTGAAATAAACACATAGTTTACCAATTTACATGTGAAAATATGTTAACTCTATACACACTAAATGTATTGTTTTTTTAAATGGAGTCTGGTGGGTTTAGCGCTAGCGACTTCAGAGCTGTTTCTGGTTAAACAGAAAGATCTCAGAGGTTTTAAAGGTCTATCTCTGAAGGGATCCTTTCTATAATGTTGTCAAACACTTAGAATAACAATCTGAGCCTGTCAGTGGCAAAAAAAAAAAAAAAAAATCACTTTTATTGGACCAAACTGACGCTGAACATTTGCCCCATAGCGTTACATTGCAGCCCGGTCTGTGGCTGCCGGTTACAGCGTTCACGCTTAATACTGGACCAATTTCAAAGATTGTTGTTCCTATCAGTCACTTACACACAAAAACATAGGAAAATCAAGTCCAGGTTGAAAAAAACGGTAGTTACCCTTTAACCAACAAATGGACAGGCATAAAACTGAGGAGGAAGACGAGCATGATGGGAATGATTTTGTTAGAGTGAAGCCAAAAAGTAAAATAATTATACAGAAATGTGTTTTTGCAACTGGTGGTGTATAACTTCATATTTGAAACTGAAATACAACCAGCAAACCAGTTTTTCTGGCCACAGTTACATCATTTTGTGCATGTAGCGTATGCATTAAGGTGTATGATTGTAAATGCCCCCCCCTCACCTTGGCTTCCTTGATACCGGGGCAGAGTTTACAGATGGTGGCGACGGCCACGTCCTCTGACACGATGCCGTAGCCGTCTTCGTCCACCTGGGCGAACTCGGCTGCCAGCCACTCACTCCTCATCTTCTCTCCCAGGGTGCCATCTACCGCCACGCCCCCTCCTTCCCCCAGCCCCCCTACTCCCCCTCCACCTCCTCCCCCAGCACCCCCGATGACTGACGGGTGGGCCAGCAGGTAGCGAAGGCCCGTCACCCAGATGTTGGCCACGTCTGCCGACAGTGCAACCAAGTCCAGAGACTGCAGGGAGGGACAGAGAAAGACATTACTGCGTCGAAGGATGGACGGATGGGAACACAGACAGGTTGTATGACTGTAAGATTATTCACTGTAGAAGAATGAAACAACATTAACACAATTATTACATAATTATCTAATCGCAATTTCTTTTACGTAACTTTGATTACCCGCAATTAATTGCCAATATTAGCTAAGGTCCTAAGGGGTGCCACTGTTGATGGTAATTGTGGATTTTGTTTAGATGTGCCAAATTGTAATTACATACAGTAAGTGATTATTGGTCGGACAGTTGAGCTAAAGCTGTCACTTGTTGCCATAGCAACTCCAAACATCCTGGGCTGTAGCTGCCTCAAGTCAGTGAAATTGAACTTGCTTGTGTTTCTGGCACGGAATCTGCCCAACAAACCCGCTGATTAAATAACTTTTTTTTTTGCCCACTATCACCACCTACCACCTTTTTTTTTTGGGAGAACTATATATTTGTATTATTATTTAAATTGTTAGTTGTTGGCAATTGTCCCTATACATGCAACAAAAATGACAAGGGGGATACATTTAGAAAAAAAACGTAAGTAAATACGTAGTTTTGCATCAATAGTGATGACTATTTTTTGCCGCTTCAAAAACGCCTAGCCAAAACGTTACATTATCTGGGTCACATAACAGTGATAAAATATAACCAAAAGATGTGTCCTGGGATTCATTCAAAACTTGAATTTGTTTGAAGACGTAATAAATCACAAAATATTTTTGACTGAAAGAGACAATTATATTGTCTCTTGTCTATCGTAATTATTTCTGAGACAATAAATTGCGCAGCAACATTGGGAATTGTTACAGCTCTAATGGCAACATGTTTTTTTGGGGCATTTCAGCCTTTAATGGAAAGAACAGCTAGATATGAAAGGGGAGAGAGAGGGGGATGACATGCAGGACAATCATCACAGGTCGGACTCGACCTTCTGCATCGAGGCATACCTCTCTCTCTGTGTGTGTGTGTGTGTGTGTGTGTGTGTGTGTGTGTGTGTGTGTGTGTGTGTGTGTGTGTGTGTGTGTGTGTGTGTGTGTGTGTGTGTGTGTGTGTGTGTGTGTGTGTGTGTGTGTGTGTGTGTGTGTGTGTGTGTGTGTGTGTGTGTACCTGCTCTACCAACTGAGCTAACCCGGCCACAGGTAACATGGTTTTAAAGTTCTTCATGGGCTCGCACCCTCGTATATCTCTGAACTCCTGGTACCGTACACGCAGATACGTACCTTGAGATCCTTGGGCAGAGGTCTTTTGTCTGTTCCAGAGGCCCGGCTGAAAACTAAAGGGGAGTGTTTCCAGTCGGGGCCCCGAGGCTCTGGAACAATCTGCCCGAGGATATCAGCTCAGCTGAGTCAGCGGTCTCTTTTAAGTAGTATCGAAAAATGCCTCGTCACTCAATACCCAGTTTTAATCCCTGAGCAGTAAATGTAATCAGCGACAGTGAGCCAATCAGTATGCAGCATGCTTCTACCAAGATCTAATAATGTCTGTGATTGTCTGTGAACGTTAGACGTCGTAGAGACACGCAGGAAAAACTCTACGTTACGCAGAGCTTAAACATAAATAAAAAGATTTGTGCCTTAATGTGTAATGTTGTAATTTATTTTTGTTTTATAAAATTGGTATAAAGAAAAAAGTATCTATTTAGGAACCGGTATCAAAGTCATGGTATTGGTATCAGTACCGGTTTCAAATATTTTGGAACGATACCCAGCCCTACTTTTACGTCACTTCTTAAAACATACTTTTATCGGAGAGCGTTTCCTGATTTTATTTGAGCTTGAACCTCCTTTGATTTGTCTTTTATTACTTTTTAAAAATGGTTTTCCTATTCGTACCTACACCGTACAGGTTTGTATACACCAAATAGTATTTTAAAAACCTGATGTTTTTATGACTGGCCTTTATTTATTTTGCAGTTTTGTGAAGCACTTTGTAATGTGGACTTTGAAAAGCACTCTATAAATAAAGAGGGTTATTATTATTATTATTACCTGGTAGTCGTCTCCGTGTATGATGGAGAAGGCTGCTTCCTCGGCCAGGTGCTCGGAGAGAGGGCCGTTATGCAGGAACGTCTCGGTGCTCTTTCCGGTGCGGACCTCTCTGATACCGGAGACGTCCAGCCGAGCCCGGTCCGCGTCCTTCTTGGACGGCTCCCAGCGTAAGCAGCTGAGGTCGGGGTCCAGCATGAAGAAACGACAGTAAACTCTGGAATTGGGACGGATTTTCTTCAGTTCACAGCCGCCCTGCATGAACGCCAAACAGTCCGCTGCACTGCTCACCTGGGATGGAAAAGCAACTATTACAAAAGTACAACAAAAGATTTGAGTATTATTATGATTATGTCATTCTATGATAATAATTTACCTTTTTCTCAGAGGGCATGCTGCTGAAAGACACAGTCTTCTTCCTGCCTCCGCCAACCTTCTGCACTGAGGGATCCTGGGAAAAGACAAAGACAGAGGGCCAAGAGGTCAAAACGAGAAGTGTTTCGACATGTCAAGGGGAACAGACGAACAATCAGACACAAGGAACAGTCTAAAAAGGATAAGCTAATAAGATAATGTAAGATAAGCCTTTGTCTCCTATCTGTCTCCCAAACACACACACACACACACACACACACACACACACACACACACACACACACACACACACACACACACACACACACACACACACACACACACACACACACACACACACACACACACACACACACACACACACACACCTTATCACTTATTATTCATGAATTTTATTGAAAGCGGCACAAATGAGAATTTATACCTGCTAAGCTTGCAGTTTGGTAACCTGTACCATCTGCCTGAAGGCATCCGCTCATACTCATATTAGTGAGTTAGTGACTAAAAAGCTCTATAAAAGAACGCTATAAAACAAATCAACTCAGAATAAAATAATGCATTAAAAACTAAAGTATTATCGAATTTTCTACACAAAACTAATTATTTTAAAGAAAATCCGTTTAATACACAACTTAAGAGTTTTGAGGTTAAAACCAAATGGCCAAGAAGTCAAGAAGTGTCTGACATGTAACTCTACAAATAGTATGATTTTAATAATATTAGTGGAGCCTGATCTTTATGTGCAGAAAACATCTTTTTAAACAGTATGACAAAAAAAAACCTGCATTTGAATGTTGATTTAGAATTTGAATGTCAACGCTATGAATGAATAGCTTCGAAATGTTCGATACAGCTGTAGTTGGTACGCTGGCACACTTAGGGTCAATCTTTAAATGTACAAAAGAAGGACTTCTGTGGAAACTATGCCAATGTTTTAATATTGCATCCTTAACATTCTTGGCTTGGATTTGGATATTTCTGGGGCTGTTATTTTCTAATCGTCTTCCTGATCATCACATCCTTGTTAAGCCTGGTGAGCTGGCTCGCAGGAAAAGTTTTTCATAAGCGGTGATGAAAAGCTCCGTGCATGCAGAGGCGTGACAAGAGAAGAGGAACTTTTCATATATATTTCGAGAACATTTGTTTCCTCAAAACTGCACGGTGTAAAACTAGAAAACAATCACCATTAACATTTAAGAGTTTTTGAAATGTTATTCAGAGGAAGAAGGAGGTTTCACACATTGAAAGAGGAAACTGCTGTCAGTCTGTCTGGAAACAACCAATCATTTTGGTTCTTCTGGTTCTGGACCCTGAGCTGAGCAGGTAATCTGCAACAAGTTAACAGTTTTTCTAAACCGATTTGGCACATTTACTGAAACAACCTTACAGTTGTCAAAACTTGAAGTACAATCCTCACACCACGTGGTACATTCAACATAGCACTCGATGTGACCTGCAAAAGGTGATTACTCCATCAAAATAATTAACTCCGGTTTCAAACGTAAATAAATCCATCAATGAATACATCATTGCCATCAAAACAAAATGCTCCTTTATCATTGCTTAGACCAAGACAGTCAAAATGCAAAGACATCTTGTCAAACAGTATACTCTAAAACGGTGATAGTTACCCACTATGTCATATTGTCCAGTTGCTAACATTGTGTATTTAGGCAGCTGACTAGTATTGATGTAGCTTGTACATAAAACAAAGATATACAACAGCAACATTTTTATTTTTTTTTAATTATTTTTTGGGGCATTTTTAGGCCTTTAATGACAGGACAGCTGAAGAAATGAAAGGGGAGAGAGAGGGGGAATGACAAATCAGAAAAGGGCCGCAGGTTGGAGTCGAACCCAGGCCCGAGGAGTAAACCTCTATATATGGGCGCCTGCTCTACCAACTGAGATATCTGTTACAACAGCAACATTATCAGGAACTGTAAATATGCTACAAATGTATCAACCTCAAGGGTCATCTAATATCTCCTCTCTGTCTGGCCACAACATTTCATCATCATCAGACCCGATATCCTCCCTTGCAATGCAACAAAGCATGACGCAGTGCCCCCCCACTTCCAAAAATCTCCTGTGATATCGTCAACTGTCACATTGTGTTTGTGTTTGGTTTGCTCTGCATTGTGAGGAAATAATAGTAAATTGTTCTGAATCTAGCCAAAGTCTATCCATCTGACAACTTTTACAACAATACCACATACCTATTATGTATCTAATGTGTGACAGGTTATTGTGATTGTTGGTTGCACTATTTTGCATGTAGGGATTTATACATTGAACATGTGTATAGTTGCATTTGAGAGTAATATGATTTAATAGCAAATGAATGCTAACTATTTTGACCTATAAGGCTCACTCAATGCATTTTGTGCCAAAGCAACTATTAATGACTATAGCCATGTGAACAACTGGCCTAATGTTCATGTAAATAGTCATAAAGTTTAATAGTCATTCGACGATTGTGCCAAAGCGATTGAGAAAAACTGTAAAAATCAGGTTTTAGTTTTATTGCATATAAGACTATATTTGATTAACTTTTTTTCTCCCTCTGCAGTCTTATAAAGCCCACCCACACCGTTTATGCCTTCTTTTGAGAGGAATTCTTCACCCAAAATTGACACGGTGACATCAGTAAATCCAGCTCAATACAGGATCCTCCTCTGTTAACATGTCTCCTCTTATTATTTGCATGATTCTCCCTTAAATACATATTCAAAGAGGTGAGAGGCCCTCATTATTTTTGCGTTTGGGACTTCATTATGTCAACTTGATATCTGGGGAAATTATGAAGTTGTCTCAAAATCGCTGACATTTTACAGAACAAACGGTGAAGAAAAACATTGCTTTTTTCACAAATGGAGACAGAGGTACAATTCTTAGTTTACCGGTACACACACACACACACACACACACACACACACGCGCACACACACACACACACACAATCTATTTTGTAACCCTGCTTCCTGCCTCTGGTTATCTCCAGCTAGTGACAGATTGATTGGCAGCTCGTTCTCTGCTTGCTGAGCAAATGTCAATGTTAAGTTAACTTTCATTAGCGCTGCAGCATGGGATTTTTACTGATAATAGCTCTTCACTGATTTGTAACGAGCTGCGATGCTCTTGGCTGAAATGACAGCAGTAATACTATGTGGCGCTGAGTTCAGAGCGTCGGCCACGGCTCCTGTGTGCAGACATTTCCTGTTACCTCCATCAGTCAGTGTTTGTACGGCTACAGGTATACTGTATTGATGTAGCTGCTTCCGCTCAATAAGTGAAATGGCTTCAGAGTTAAAAAAAAAAAAAAGCCTTGAACGCTTGACCCCAAGATGGTTTTGCTGCACCTATATCCAACAGACCTAAATCTGAAACCCCGAGAATATAAATGTACTGATTTTGCTATACTACAGGCAAAAAGGACTATAGCTCTCATCTGGAAGAAAATGGAGGCACCTACAGTTGGTGCTTGGATCAAGAATATGGTGCAATGTATGTCCATGGGAAGAATAGCATATACAGTATATTAAAATATTGGCGGTATATGAGAAAATCTGGAAGCCATCTAACCAATTTATAAATAAAGGAACATGATACCTAAAACTCAAACTAGTGATGAACCCCAGAAAATAAGCCTTGAACACAGAAAAAATAATCACTGAAGATGAATTGAAGGTGATACAAACACCTACATGTGTTGTGCCAACTACGAAAAGCTATACGTACTTTGAAAAAGCTGTGAAGCCAAATATTGCGTGTCTGTGTTTGTGTGATTGGATCTGTTGTGTGTGTGAATAGCAAACAGACATACAGCAGTAACCTGACATCATCCTCATCATCATCATCATCAATAATGCACATGAAGGCGTCGAGGGCAACCTGAGCTCGGGCTGGAAAACCAGGATTACAGACTGACAGCAGATCTACCTCACGCAGCTTCAACATCAACAGCAGAATGTACACAGTGATTCATAGTTTTACAAGCTGTTGTGCTTCCAAGGAGATCCATGTGAGCAGGGCCGGCCCGTGGCATAGACAGTATAGGCAAATATTAGGGGCTCCAGCAGTCCAAATAAGGAAAGAAAAGTTAAAGATAATAAGAAAGAAACGTCACAAACGTCGGAAAAAAGCGCCATACGTCGAAGAAAAGGGACGAAAAAGTTGGAAAAAGCAAGAACGTCGAAAAAGAAAAAAACCCCACCAAAAAAGTTAAACTAAGCGACAAAAAGGGGGCGAAAAATGTTGGCAAAAAGCGACAAACGTCAAAGAAAAGGCACAAAAAGTTACAACTTAAAAAAAACAAAAAAAACAACAAAAATGTCAGGAAAAAATACTAGTTCGAAAAAAAAAAAAAAAAAAAAGCAACAAATACAGCTGAAAACTTGCCTAGGCTCTGCATGTGAATACCTGCTGCCGCTCACAGCTGATCTACTGTCCACAGAATAGGAATAAACAAGGTCCACTATGTCCACACACACACGCACACTGCTCACTGGTTCACAGAAATCCAATTAAATGATAAAACAGCATTGAGACTGCGTGTGATACTTTATGACGAGAATATTAAGCCTCCTTTCAAAATGCCCCAGGAGCCAACACGTGCAGCTGGAGCTCCCACTGTGGGGACATAAGGTCCAATGATTAACTGATCATGAAGGAGCTAAATGTCAAGCTTTAAATGTTTGTCACCAAGTCCTGTAAACACGCAGGGTAGATGTGAGCCCTCGCAGGCTCGGTTTCCTGAGACTCTGACGGTTGGATCAAACCGATCTGGTTGTAGGGGAGACTTTAGGGAACAGGCAGGAGAACCTGAGACAGACCCGACACAATCTCCTAACCTAAACGACAGAATAGGTCGTTTGCCAATGACTCCTTAAACATTATATGCAGAGTTTCTGCAGGTTTAACCAAGTCAAATTTAAGACCTTTTTAAGACCATTATGAATGAAATAACATCGACTAAGCCCTAAATTCAGTTTTTTCAAGCCAAGTATCGCTTAACTTGCGCTTACCCAAAGCTGAACAATAAAATCTGTTTTATGTCTGTGGTACAATCTGAAAGAATCACGCCAATCACACGAAAACTGATTGGCTGCACAAGTTGCATGTTGGTCTCATTTGTAGTCGTAATACAGCAAAATTATATTTGGACTAGCGACAAAGAACTACACCACGAAATTAAAAAAAAAACAAAAAAAGAGCATTAGAGGTAGCATTACATGGGCGTAGAAAAAATAAGATCTGTTTAAAATTATTTAAGACCTAGAACACAATACTTCAGCGAATTTAAGACTTTTTAAGGCCTAAAATTTTGATTTTGAAATTTTAGACTTTTTAAGACCCCACGAAAACCCACGAAAAATATGATAATTTCTTCTGTCTGGATGAGTATGAGGAATTTGAGTTGCGTTTCGAGAAAGGAACCTTTTTTGTAGCAGATTTTATTCACCAAGCTTGGGAGAGAAGACCGAATACTTTGTTTAAGAACGAGCTGTAGAATAACCTATACTTTTGGGATATGTAATGAAATGTTTGAACACTGCAACTGACATTGCGGTGTCTAATAAACCCATGAGGGTTGGGCGCTTTGTGTGCATGACAGGGAAATAAAGAAAAATCAATCAATTATATATATGACCGTTGGAGAGTACCAGTGACACGTGCACTTTTTGGCTGCCATTTTAAACACGTGGTGGAATTGAAACAAAACCACTTGATTAGGTTTAAAAAAAGATCATGGTTTGGGTTAAAATAAGTATGTTGCTCTCCCTTTTGTGGGTGTTCTCATATTCCCCTCTTCCATTCTCTTCCTCATCATCCTACTGGATATTACAGTGCTCAGCATAAGTGAATACACCCATGCTAAAGTTGACTAAAAAGAGGAATGAAAAATTATCTTTTGGAAATTGATCTTAATGCCTTAATTAAAAAAATAGGAAAAATCCAACCTTTAAGGGCACCAGTTTTCTTTGTGAATGAAAAATGTATCGTAAATAAATAAATGTTCTTCCTTAAAATACAGGAGGCATAAGTCAGTACACCCCTATGTTATATTCCCATAGAGGCAGGCAGATTTTAATTTTAAAGGCCAGTTATTTCATGGATCCAGGATACTATGCATCCTGATACAGTTCTCTTGGCCTTTGGAATTAAAATAGCCCCACATCATCACATCCCCTTCACCATACCTAGAGATTGGCATGGGGTACTTTCCATGAAATCATCTCTCAATGCAAATCAAACCAGCTATCAGGCTAACTGAAATCAAACCATGCCAGTCTCTAGGTATGGTGAAGGGGATGTGATGATGTGGGGGTATAGTGAAGGGGATGTGATGATGTGAGGCTATTTTAATTCCAAAGGCCAAGATAACTGTATCAGGATGCATAGTATCCTGGATCCATGAAATAACTGGCATTTAAAAATTAAAATCTGCTTGCCTCTAGAAAATTTGTGTCCTTAAAGGTCGGATGTTTCCTCATTTTTTTAATTAAAGCATTATAAGATCAATTTCCAAAAGATGATTTTTTTATTCCTCTTTTTACTCAACTTTAGCATGGGTCTATTCACTTATGCTGAGCGCTGTACCATCCGACCTGGTGACAGCAGACTATCTGAGTTATGAAATGATACATTGCACACAGCAAGCGTCTTTCTATGGGGCATTTCTGGATAGGCTCATACCTTCTCCTTGTTCAAACACATCAAAATGTTTTGCTATGGATGCCAAAAAAAACGCAGAACCCATTCTGAATTGTTTTTATGACGGACAAAATCTTCGGAGGCAGTGCGTAAACATTATAGTTAATTCTTAATTCTTGTTTATTTTGTTTGTTAGATCATTGTTTGTTTTTAATTCAGTTTCGGAGATCCTAAACATGCTATTTTGTACTATACATGTATGTGTGCACTCATTAACCCTCTGAGGTCTAAGGGTATTTTCTAGGGCTGTCAGCATTAACGCGTTAATCGCGATGCGATTAAGGGCCTCAAATTTACCTTTTTAGAGTATTTGCATATAACTGATCCTCATGTGTTTCATATCAAAATGTTAACAACAAACTCAGCTTTCCATACAGTGGCGCCCAAATCTGTCCCAGAGCAACGTGTGAAGAGATAATTTTGCGCTAAAGCTGAAACGTTGACGTTGGCTTTTTGAAATTCCTCAAATCTCTTTTTGAAAACAAACCTCAGCTGATGATGTGTTGTACAAATTGTTTCGGTGCTTGAAATGAGTTGACCAAATTCTTAGGCTATATATATGATTACAATAGTAAATACATGTCTGAAATGAGTTTACCAAAGTCTTTAGGCTATATATATATGATTACAATAGTAAATAAATGTCTGAAATGAAATTATGTAATATTGCTTTTTGAGTAGGAGTTTTGTTAAACATCGTCTTTCGTCCTCAGAGGGTTAAGATCTCATCTGCAGGGGCGTCGGACTGGGGGGGGGGGGGGGGGGGGGGGGGGGGGAGTACCCAGAAAGATGCTAGAATGAATATACGGATTGGAGATGCTCTTAAAGTTTGGAAAACATCCGCAGAGGAAGACCACGAGAAGTGCTCGAAAGCTTTGGAAAGCAACACATAAGTTGGACTTTACAGAAAAAGGTGAATCTAAGTTTAAACCCAGACACTGAGCGTGCTTCTGTGGTCAAAGAAACAGAAGAGCCCGGTAAACAACACACAGTGATTGCCTCAGAGAGAGGGATGGTGGGGAGCGAGGAAGAGCGAGAGAAAGATCTGAAAATCGTTGCCTCGTCCCATTCACTCCACAAACTCGTATTGATTTCCAATTCCAATATTCCCACAACTCCCAGCACGCGGGCAGCCACAGAGAGGCAGCGAGGTCAGAGTTTCAAAAAAAGGCTGTTTGCTTTTGTCTTTGTTTGTTCACATAACTGTCCCACAAAATGTCTTTTTTTTTATTAATGTGGTCAGCGAGAAGGCTGACAGACGAGCTTAGAGAAAGCAGGTCAGCGGGTATTTAGGTGGACAGGGCTGGGGGGGGGGGCGGCCATGTGTCCTTGTCTCTGGCCGTGTCAGTGATGCTTTGGGGCAGCGTGGACATTTGGAAAATTTGACTGTGTGTGCATGCGTAAGGGTTGTGCATATTTCAACTGACATCTCGGGTCATGAGACACGATGCCGTCCAGGAAACTATGGCCGCGTCCTCCTAAAAACCTTTAATGCAACGCTCTGTTTTGCCAAAAAGGACATCTATCCGTTGTCTCTCTCTCTCTCTCTCTCTCTCTGGAAAGGAAAAAAGAATGTCAGCACAGATGGAGAGATCATGAAGAGAAATGGGAAAAGACGAGATGCAAAGAAAGGTCAAAGAAAATGTCTTGGAAATTAGCACGCAGAAATGAAAATCTAAAGACACTGAATGCAAACTGAATGAAAGAATAGATGAGGTGGAAGATGAAAAGAGGATTGAGATGCAACAAGTGGGAACACCGAGAGCAAAGGCAGAATAAATGGATACACAACAATAGGTCCTTGTAACAGGCAAGCACAAGTGTTTACAGGAGCGCACTCTACACTCTTCAGCATGAAAGTACGTGCACCAAGAGAAAGACAGAATATTGTGAGTCTTTTAGCATTTTTACTTTTGTGAGGCACTTTGTGACTTTGCTCTGTAAAAGGTGCAATATTAAAGAAACTTATTATTATTATTGTTAGGGCTGCAACTAACAATTTTTTTCATAGTCGATTCATCTGTCAAAAATGTTATCTGAAACTATAATATTCCAGAACGACTGAAACCAAACTAGAAGAGGACTGTTTTCTGTAATGGAAATGTACTAAATCTAATCGCCAAAGAAAAACTGCATTATTGTATATGATATTTCTTGGTGGCCTAACTTGTTTCTTCTTTATCCCTAATGGCTTTGCAATAAAAGACACAGTTACAGTGACATGACACTGTCATGACATAACGCTTCTGTCAGTAAGTGTCAGTCGGTTTTGTCACGACAACTTATGGTTATGGTTAGAGTTCATGTGTCATGACGGTCATGACAGTGTCATGTGTTCATGACAGTGTCGTGTCACTCTTATGTAGATACCTTCAAGTAAAGTGTTACCAAAGACACTCACGTGTATACATCCCTGCACATCAGCTCTTTAACGAGGAGATGCACAAACTGTAAAAGACAGTCGACTTTATTCTGACAGTGACCTTCATCAACTATAGCACAGATACTGACTGTGCTGAATTGAACTGAATAAGCCAATGGACGGTTAATGTAAAAATCAATTTAGAGCTGTGACGAAAACTCACAATCCTGTACACACCCAATCATTCGTCATCACCTCCGCTGTGCCTGCACCCTGCCTCGATGTTTCCATCCATTGACAAACTTGTTTATACAACTTATTAACCTTATGCCTAATCTCTCTATCACTCTCACACACACACACACAGACTGCTGAACATAACAGACAGACACCTGGCAGTTGCATAAATCCAGTTCCAATCTGATCCCATGATCTGGCTAATAATCCCTTAGCACACTGGCAGAAGACTACCACAATAGATGACCGCGCTGCCGCCCGCATCCACAGTCTTAGAGCCACTAATCCACAGCAGACGACGGGCCGCTGTGCATCACAGCAGAACTGCACAGAACACACAGAGGCATTCAGGGCTCAGCACATATCAACCACATTTACGCTTAATTTTAATCATTAAAAAAAAAAAGTCTTATTAACTGACAATATTATGTAGTTATAGATACACTTGTCTGATAATCTTTTGCTACTTTTGTTAACACAGGTTGCAGTTGCAGATGCAGTTTGGGACTTAAAGTGCTCATATTAGCTAATTTTCAGGTTCATAATTGCATTTAGAGGTTGGTTTACATGGTTTAATTTTCAAAAAACACCATATTTTGTTGTACTGCACATTGCTGCAGCTCCTCTATTCACCCTGTGTGTTGAGCTCTCTGTTTTAGCTACAGAGTGAGACCTCTCACTTCTGTTCCATCTTTGTTGGGAGTCACACATGCTCAGTACCTAGGTAAGGACTACTAGCCAGTCAGAAGCAGAGTATGAGGGCGTGCCCTGACAGTACCTAGGTAAGGACTACTAGCCAGTCAGAAGCAGAGTATGAGGGCGTGCCCTGACAGTACCTAGGTAAGGACTACTAGCCAGTCAGAAGCAGAGTATGAGGGCGTGCCCTGACAGTACCTAGGTAAGGACTACTAGCCAGTCAGAAGCAGAGTATGAGGGCGTGCCACGCTAGCAGCTAGGCGACCATAATAACGTGGGCTACAAAGTGACCACATTTGCCTCTGACGTAAAGGCTGGACTACAATAGAGCTGTTTGGAGCAGTTTGTCCCAAAGTCCCTTTGGGGTGGACTTTGGGCTTTTTCACTTTGTAAACCTATAACATGCACAAAAAAAGATATATAACACAATAAAGGAAAGGGAAAAAGCCAAAAAGCATAATATGAGCACTTTAAGTCTGGAGGAACTACAGAGCAACAGGTGACTCAGTTTATGCTTTAAGACAAAACAAGATGGCCAACTAGGGCTGGGTACAGAATTCAAAACTTTTTAAGCACAGAGCGAATTGCCTCTAAAGTACTGAGTATCGAAAAATGCCTCGTCATTCAACACCTAATTTCAATACTTAAAGCCCAGTTCAGACCAAAGATTGGCGACGAAACGAAACCGTCTTAGAACGTCGCAGGGAAAAGTTGCAGCGGTCTGAACCGACCCATCTCGGCTCGACTCAAGCCAGCTGATGGTGTCACTGCGACTCAGCTGGTCAAGTTGCAGAGGCTGGTTTTAGAACGTAAGAGATGTCACCTGTTTCAACAGCCAATAGAGAAGTCAGCTGGTAAAGTCAGCGTTAAACTATAGGAATAAAATGATCCATAATACATTTGATCTTTTAGGTTACAAAATGCTGGTCGAAATGGCAGAGTTTTAGACGGAGCCTCGACGACCGCCCAATAGCACGGTAAGGTTATATGGTCGCGCAAGACTGAAGAGAGAGAGCGCCCAGCGGCGTACGAACCAAGCCGTGAATCAGAGAAATAAAATGTGTTTTCGCCGATTCATCACTAGAAATGCAACTGTAGCAAGCATCTCAATATCACTAACGTTAGTCACATTCATATTTAGACGATCTTTGGTCTGAACTGGGCTTAAAGAGTAAATCTCATCAGCGTAAGTGAGCCAATCAGCACGCAGCATGCTTCTACCAAAATCTAATGTTTGTGATTGGCTGTCTAACGTTACACGTCGTAGAGACACGCAGGAAAAACTATAAGTTACAGAGTGTAAGAGTAGTAGGAGCTTAAAAATACTTGAAAAGATTTGTGCTGTAATGTTGTAATTTGTTATTGTTTTATAAAATTGGTATTGAAAAAAGAATTGTTTAGGAACCGATATCATAGTCACGATATTGGTATCAGTACCGGTATGGAACATTTTTCAAACGATACCCAACAACAGCAACTCCAGATGAAAATAGCCTGTCACAAAAGTCTGAAGATGCTGCTGCACTTTTGCCTTTTTGTGTGTGTGTGTGTGTGTGTGTGTGTGTGTGTGTGTGTGTGTGTGTGTGTGTGTGTGTGTGTGTGTGTGTGTGTGTGTGTGTGTGTGTGTGTGTGTGTGTGTGCCTCTGTGTCTTTCAGCCTGATGTACCTTCTCTCATGCTAAATTGCACACAGACACTGAGCACTGATGACGCTTATTGAAAGAGGAGACGGACAGAGTGTGCTGAGAGTCAGTGTGGAGGAGCAGAAAGAGTCGTAGAGGATAAAGAAAAGAGGGAGTCGAAAGAAACCATGATGATTATTTGAGATCGGTGACTGAAAGTGTCAAGTGTGGTCAAGTGTGTGGGTGGCAGTGTGTCTGTGTGTGTGTGTGTGTGTGTGTGTGTGTGTGTGTGTGTGTGTGTGTGTGTGTGTGTGTGTGTGAAGATATTTCAGTGCAGGCCCACTGATTGTAATTGGTTGAGTCATCCCATAAAAAGGTGTTATAACTTATAACCCTTCTTACCTTCCTACAGTGCGTCTGTGTGGAATTATAAATGCACTGCAGTTATCTTCGTCAAATCACTCTCACAAGTGCAGTAATCTTTAACATTTGGGCCGGTTACATTTTACAAAGCTCTACATCTCTGCAGTGACCTGAACCTCGAGTGATCTGTGATTAATGTGTGCGTGCGTGCCTGCAAACGTGTGTGTGTGTGTGTGTGTGTGTGTGTGTGTGTGTGTGTGTGTGTGTGTGTGTGTGTGTGTGTGTGTGTGTGTGTGTGTGTGTGTGTGTCCCGTTCAATCTGGAAAATTGAAAACAGAACAAAACCAAATAAAGACTTGATTCTTGTTGTCTGTGCGTATAAAAGGGGAAGTAATGGTTACTGAAGCGTGTAATTGTATAAAGAGAGAAGAAAAAAACAAATCAGTCAAGCAAGTCTTATTTCGGTTTAGGTTTCTTTCTTTCTTACAGTTGTCTTTGGGACTTAGATTTTAGACAGCAAAGATTACAGCGATTATCTTGCTGAGTACAACGTTATCACGATTTCGATAGAAAGAAAAAAGGTCTAAGTTGTGAGACAAAATAATGGGTTAGGGTGTTAGTGTGATTAACTCCAAAACAAGAAATGCAATACAACCTTCTTTTATTATTCAGCTTGAGCTTCTGCGTGCGAAAGTCATCCGACGGCACCATTTAGTAAACAGCCATGCTGAGAAATAAAGAGAGAGTTTTGTGGAGCTGATTGGGCTTACTTAGCTTTGTATCAACTCATTTGGCAATGGCTTGAATGTAACGGATGTTCATTAGTATAAAATAGTCACGCACTACAGCTCTAACTGAGCTCCTTGCAGTAACCTGGTCTTGTGCTTTGGCCTCCTGCTGTGTCCTGTAGATTATTGTACTGTAGATGATTGTGAAGGACATCAGAGTTGATTGGGACATTTCAATCAAAGCCTTTGCACCACAGGCTCACTCACACACACACACACACTTACCAGGCTCTGCTAGTCCCTGGCTCTCTGCCCGTCTGACCTTACATAATGAAGAGAATCTCTGATGGCTTTCAACAAGGCTTTTTGCTTCACCTTGCCCGATTCCCTTCACACATACAAACACACACACACACACACACACACACACACACACACACACACACACACACACACACACACACACACACACACACACACACACACACACACACACACACACACACACACACACACACACACACACACACACACACAAAATGCCACTGGTCAAAAAAATATATGAGGTGCTTGGAGTGCCTGAAATTAGGGTGTGAGCATGAACACTGAATACACAACATGTTTTGGCTTCAACTGTCTATGAAATAGATGGATTTTTGTCTTTTTCGGTAATGTTCCCTAAACCGGGACAGACACCGTATAGATTCGGCCTAATATTAGCCCAGATTTGGTCGTCCTAACGGGACGAATGTCTGCTAGGTTAGTTGCAAGGGCGTAAATCCCAGGGGGGTCGGGGGGAGTCAGGACCCCCCACCCCATCTAAGGGTTGTCCCCCCCTATAAATATCATTAAAACAATGCTGTGTATTGTAAATGACATAATGATGTATACTTAAAATATCTGTGTAAGTAGTAAAACAATGCAAACCCCAAAAAATGCTTTTTAAGTTTAGAAACATTTTGAGTCCCCCCTCCCTTGCCTCCCAGTGGTTTGGTCCACTGCCTGCTGTACGTTACCCATCTTCACTCGACTCACAGTCACATCGGTAGTGATGGAATGTAGTAAGTAGGCGGTTCAAGGCTGTCTTATTCACATTAAACATCGGATGAAGTTGTTCTTTTCTCAAATAGAACTGATGCTGAGTAATTATTGAATTAGTCATGACAAAAATGTTCGCTATGTTAGTGTAATATAATGTAACGTTACCTAGCTTGTTTAATAGCTTGTTGGATAGAAATGCACCCACTACAACTAACGTTACCACGGCGATAAGCCTAACGTTATGTGTGTGAACTGATATTAGGGTTAATATTGAAGATCTACAGAAATGTTATGTTTATTGTCCCCCCCTACTGTTAGATCAGATTTACGCCCATGGTTAGTTGTCATTTGACTTGCAGTATAATCTCACTAACACCTGATTAATCACCTTTCGGGCAATCGGTTGGATTTCCAGTCAGACATTTTGGTCGGCCGTCTTTCAGTTTGAGAAGTTCTACGGTCTTATTCTCTTCTTTGCTGCTGTCTGTACTGAGCTTGGGTTAACATTGCTGGAGGAGTCATGTAATCTTAAAACTGAACTTTACTGTAGAACAGAGACGTATTGTATCTTGGCTCAATAGTTTACTTCCACTCATCGTAGAGTTGCTCAAAGCCACTCTCTCCTTTTGAGTCGACATTGTTGAGGATGCGGTGGTCTTTGTTCGAATAAACAAAACTGCCTGGCAGTGCAGACAGGCAGATTAAGACATTTAATGTGAGTTACTGTAACACGACATACAGGATCAATAAAAACACTCAGTGTCTGCACAGCTTTACAGCTTCAGTCAGACATGATATTTACAGAAAGAGTCACAAAGCTCGAGCGATATTGCCATACGCAAGGAGGAGGAGACGAGAGAGAGAGAGAGAGAGAGAGAGAGAGAGAGAGAGAGAGAGAGAGAGAGAGAGAGAGAGAGAGAGAGAGAGAGAGGAGCAGCAAGTTAAAACTATTGTGATAGCAGGGATGAAGACTGTCCTCTTTCAGGCTGCATCGCTGATGGATTTGAAAACTAATTTTGCAGTTGAAGCGTTAATTAATAAAATGTATCTCTCGTCTTCACCCCAAAGTGAAGAATAGTTCTTAAACACTGATCTGAGAAGACTCTCCTTGATTGGCTCTTTCACTGCGTTTTTTATAGTTTGTTAAAATGACTCTCTTTTCTTGCATGAGAGATGATTGAGATGATAGATTAATTACAGTAATTTTAGTAGAATGAGTCGTGCGTTCAATCTCTTTCTCTGTGTGCATGTTTTATCTTGGCCTTCTGCAGTTTTCATTCCTCGTTCAGGCTCGTCGAAAGTGACACGGAAACACACAACATTGCCGTCACGACTTTCATATAAAGTGACTCGGGTGCTTATTTAGACTAGAGCTGCAAAGATTAATTGATTAGTTGTCAACTAAATTAATCAGCAACTATTTTGATAATCGGTTTGAGTCATTCAAAAATAAGTTAGAATTCTCTGATTCCAGCTTCTTAAATGTGAATAATATCTAGTTTCTTCTCTCCTCTGTGACAGTAAACTGAATATGTTTGAGTTGTGGACAAAACAAGACATTTGAGGACGACATCTCAGGCTTTTGGGAAACACCGATCGACATTTTTCACAATTTTCTGAACGAAAATAATCGTTAGTTGCGGCCCTAATACAGACATGAGAGCAGCGTAGTGAATTGCCATCACATATGTACAGATGTGCATGTCTGAAAGGGCCGATGTGTGCATATCTATTGAGAAGCCATTAGCCCATGCTGACACATTTCTAACAGCCAATAACGCCCTCCTGCAACACACTGCACATAAATTAAACTACTGTGACACCAGAGGACGAAGCAAACCCTCCTGGACAGACAGGACAGCTCCACCTCTCCCTCTTCTCTCTTTCTGTCTGCCTGTGCTCCATTTCCCTCCTTTCATTCCTCTTTTCTCCTCCTGAATCCCTCCGGTTTGTCCCCTCTAAGTAGGGCTGCACCATGTGAGGAAAATATCTAATTGGGATTATTTTGACTGATATTGCGATTGCAATATGATTCATGATATTGGAGAGAATGATCGTTTTTGTATCATTGTTCTCAACATTGAATTGAAGTATCTAAATCAAAATGATTATAGTGTCATTTTTGTGAGGATCTGTACCAAAGAAATATTTCCTCTTTAGTCTGTAGGATGGGAGTTGTAGGCCGGGACGTCTCTGCAGCACCACAAAACTTTATTCAGAATGGTTTGACACATATTTTGTCATTAACAAATATTGCACTCCCCCTGCGATTTGGATATTGCACTAGTCCAAATTTTGATTTCGATACAATTGCGATAAATTGTGCAGCCCTATCTCTAAGCGCTGCACCTCCTCTCCTCTGCTTCTCGTCTGACTTTGCCCGACCCCTCCCTGTTGATCGCCTCTCCGTCCTTCTTCTTTGCCCTTTTCCATCTCTCCCATTCTTCTCTATTGTTTTGCCCTTCATCCGCACCCTCCTCCATCCCTTCATCTGAGCATTAGTGCTATGAAGGGAGGCCTGGGGAGTGGGGGGGTCTTTAGGCAGTGGCCAAAAGCCGCCCTTATCCAAATCAATGACACACTTCCAAGTCAAGAGGACATTTGTTATGTAAAGCTTCCCAGCTTCTCTGGTGGGCCTCTGACTCGGCGGATATCTACACATGTGCACAGATAAACACATAAACAGACGAGCACGCACACACTCGGGGAGAGAGCGAGAGGAGGGAGGAAAGATTAAGCTGGAAGTGAGATCAAGAGGAGGGAGAGAAAGTGAGGGAAGCGACAGAAGGGAAAAGAAAGGAGAGAAAGAGAGAAAGAAAGATGTCGGGAAGAGAGAGAAACTGGAGGCAGAGGAGAAGGGAAGAGATGAGACGGGGGAGAAAGAAAAGACAGCTGTTGGGGGGGAGAAATTAAAACCGAGCCTTGTAGGGAAATTATAAATGAATGGATGGAGGAAAAGAGAGAGAAAAATGAGAAGCATGAGCAGAAGAGGAGGAAGAGGTCAGGTAGGTATCTCAACAAAAAAAAAAAAACCCACAGACACCTAATCAGCTTCCACAAATAAAAATCCAAAAAATAATACCGGGCTGACATGTGAGTGCTCTGTTCCTGCCCCTCTGACTGTGGGAAGGAGATATGAAAACAAAGCTGAGGAGGAGAGGAAGGGAGGGAGAGGGAGGGGAGAGAGAGAGAGAGAGAGAGAGAGAGAGAGAGAGAGAGAGAGAGAGAGAGAGAGAGAGGAGACAGTTGGATGGCAGCCCTGTACGCTTCTGAAAAGGAGATGTTTAGCAAATGGCTTGATGAATCTTTCAGAGCAGGAGGAGAAGAATGAAGAAGAGGAGGAGGAAGCTTGTTTTGAATAATTAACTATAAAGGCAATTAAATGGATACAGTACATCTCAGGGGGGAGAGGGGGCATCTTGATAATGATGAGTAGTTACTGTGTGTGTGTGTGTGTGTGTGTGTGTGTGTGTGTGTGTGTGTGTGTGTGTGTGTGTGTGTGTGTGTGTGTGTCCAGAAGGCCAAACGGTGGGTCTGTCAGACGAGAACCAGCACCGGCCGAGACAGCAGTTATGCAATCCCTTCCGAGACAGACAAACAGACACACACACACACACACACACACACACACACACACACACACACACACACACACACACACACACACACACACACACACACACACACACACACACACACACACACACACACACACACACCCCGTTGCTATTAGGGTTCTATTTTCAGTATGATTTCAGACGCTGCCTAGCAACCACAGGTGAAGGACGCTGAAAGGGATAATGAAAATGTTTTCTCCTCATCCTGAACAAACAAAAAGAGAGGAGAGGAGGAAACAACAGCGTGCATGTGCGTGCGTGCGTGCGTGCGTGCGTCTCTGAATGTGTGTGTTGCGCAACCCTGTGTCACACCCATTTCCTGTGTGATTGCCTGAAAGGATTTCCGCAAACAAACGTGTATTTGAACTCCACCAGTTTGTGCAAAAGAAATAAGTACTTTGATACTGCAGCGAAAGACAATCTGCAGTCTTGTTCTTACGCCACGTTACCGTGGGTTCCCACAGCTGTGAGTGCATTGCATTTAAAAATAGACACAATCTGAAAAAAATATTCCCCCGAACTTTAAAACTCTCTGTAGTAAAAACCTGCCCCATTTATGTCTGAAGACAGTGTATAGTTTGCATATGAAATATGCAAACTATACACATATGTGTGACTTTATATTGGAGTTCAGCTCCGTGTGTTCTTCCTTTAAACACAATTTTTATACATTACAAGTCAAAGGTTTGGACACATTTTTCCATTGAGAAAGTGTGTCCAAACTTTTGACTGGTACTGTACATGCATTGGATTTAGTACATTGGGTTAAGTTCAAAACGAACATATTTAAAACTTTACAGAGAAATCATATAAAATGCTTCAGAGAAAAATGCTCCTTCAAAAACACTGGAAAAAGGGACAAAGACAGTCCGACCTGTGTTGGTTTTCCTGCATGTCTTCCCCCCCACTCTCTCCCCCCCTTTCATATCTCAGCTTCCCAATAAAATTTTAACTTTTTTTAAAATTTCAAAATGACTTTTAGTTTCACATGGGACACAAACACTGGTCTCCTGAGCGAAAGTCCTTTGTTTGACGCAGCCACCGCCCCAACCTGCAATTCGGCGCTCTTATACTTTGTCACCTCACTTCCTTTTACCATTAAGAGCTGTTTGCACAATCGACCCACATTTCCGTTTTCTGAAAGAGGAGCGGCTGTTGTTGTTAGTTGTGTGCTCTATAAATGGCTGAAGTGTCAGTGGTTATATAAGCAGGGATAGATCTGTTAAGTACTGTATTGTACATTCACATAGCTTTATAAGGTCATATCTGCCAGCTGTCAACAGAAACTCAAGCCTTAATTGTGAATCTGAAAAATCACACTCCTACAATCATTCGCACTCCTACACTTTAACACTTGACCAGAAAGAATATATCATTTTTCCCCAAAGAAAATCCTGTTTCTAAAACAAAACTGTGACGTGCATTGTTACAAAACTACATATGCACGCAACAAAAAAAATATGGAAGACGTATTTGAATTGGAGTTTAAGAACTGAAATGTTAGTGGCATGGAAAATTCATGAAATACATAAAAAGGAAATGCATATAATAATGCGTCTTGTATTTCCCTTTAGGTCTTTGTTTTAATGTAGTGATTTTAAATACTTGACAGAAAAGGGAGTATGGCGCTTTAAAAAAAAGGACATTTTACAACCTAACGGTTAAAATTCTCCGTTTGATTTCGCAAAACATCTTTACTAAGCTGCGTGCACTTTTTTTCTATTCAATTTCTTCTTCGAGTGTCTGCAACGATTTGTCAGCTGATGGTGTGAAAGAGCTCACTGACACCATGTTTGCAGCAGTTTATTTGAACTCAGTGTTTGTTTTTTTCCCTTTTAATTCACTCCGCATTGCAAAGGTGAGATGAATGCCAGGTGGCACCGATTAACCACACAGAAATACAGAAATGAAAAAGAGAGACTGTTATCTGAACCAACCAACACAAGGACATGACCCTTCAGTAAAACAGTAAAATATTTTATGGGTACATATAGTCCAATGTTTTCCTAATAGGCAACATTTCCTTGTGCTTGGAAAGCCAACGAGAACACAATGAACCAAAGACAAAATACAGCCTGGTCCCGTGCCGAGATCCACTTCTATTTCTTTAGTTTTCATCAGCATGACTGGCATGAGGAGGGAGCCCTAAACCTAACACACAAACACCACCGACAAGTCAGACAATGCTGAAGTTACAGGCAACTAGTGGAAAAGGTCCTCGAAAGTATCCAGAGAAATGCTTATTTATACGCAACAGTCCTGCTAAGTCCTGAACAGTTTACTTTGGTTAAACTTTAAAAAGTATTGCAGGAATCTGCACCTCAAAACCACCACAGCATCTGACAAGTGAAGAGTCAAATGATGGATGGTCACCATCAGCGGTAACGTTTATATACACACACACACAGTATATATATATATATATATATATATATATATATATATATATATATATATATATATATATATATATATATATATATATATATATATATATATATAAAAGGCATGGTTCGGGCATCTGGTAAGGATGCCCCCTGGGCGCCTCCCTAGGGAGGTGTTCCAGGCACGTCCAGCTGGGAGGAGGCCTCGGGGAAGACCCAGGACTAGGTGGAGGGATTATATCTCTAACCTGGCCTGGGAACGCCTCGGGATCCCCCAGTCGGAGCTGGTTAATGTGGCTCAGGAAAGGAAAGTTTGGGGCCCCCTGCTGGAGCTGCTACCCCCGCGACCCGATACCGGATAAGCGGACGAAGATGGATATATGGATAGATATATATATATATATATATCTATCTCGATTCTAGGGGAAAAATCTATTTGAACAAAAAATTGTCGCAAAAAAAAAAAATCATGATACATTAACGATTCCCACCCGTAATGGATGGATGGATGGATGGATGGATGGATGACAAGTAAAGAGTCAAATGGATGGATGGATACCGTCAGTGGTAACGTTTAAACATAAAATATTAAGGTGAATCATTGGTTTAAATTATATATATATATATATATATATATATATATATATATATATATATATATATATATATATATATATATATATATATATATATTCTAGGGGAAAAAATCTATTTGAAAAAAAATCATGATACATTAACGATTCCCACCCATAATGGATGGATGGATGGGAAAGAGGACAGAGCCGAGTGGGGAAGCAGGGGAGGAGGTGGTGATGGACAAACTGACGGCGGAGAATAGACCGGCGGCCAAACCGAGACAGCGAGTCAAAAACTGATTATGATAAATGTCATTCTATTATTGCCTGAATAGAATTTAGGACAGCGGCAGAGGGGCGAGACGGAGAAAGACAGAGAGAAGTAGAGTGGCTGAGGCGAGAGGAGGAGGTGGGCTGGAGGTTAGTAGAGCGGTAAGTTCAGATGTGTATCATGAGATGCTGAAACACTCGAGACTGTGGGCAATGAGATGCCGTGGCCGATGACAGATGCAGACAGGCTGGACAGCATGTTGTGTAATATCAAACAAACCACATTCATTACTGCTCTACTGTAGACAAAAGATTTTAATGTCAACAAATCATAACTACATACATACTTTTGACCTGATACTACTGAAAACAAAGGAGACCTTCACTGAGAACATTGGAGATCTTTGTACTCTGATGTCTCAATGTCGTATTTATGACTTAAGAAAAACTGAGATGTACAAGAACGTTATCTCAAACTCAAAGTTAATGAAGTATGTTGTGATTTTTTCAGCTTGAAAAGTGACAAAAAATGAACTTTATTTGGTTACGCTTTACTTGAAGGTATCTTCATAAGAGTGACATGACACTGTCATGAACGTGACATTATAAACAAGTCATAAACATGACAAGTTATGGTTAGGGTTAGAGTTAGGGTTCATGTGTCAAGATAGTGTCATGTGTTCATGACAGTGTCATGTCACTCTTATGTAGATACCTTCAAGTAAAGTGTTACCCATTATTTTGAAATGTTCTGTTGATGGACACCATTGTCCCACAGTGCAAACAAAGGAGGAGATGTAGGCGACAAGTTGCAGCTCTAATATTTATCTTGAGTACAAGTTGAAGCCCTTACGTACAGTAATCATCTTCTGATCAATCCCTGCATGGGGATTGTGAGAACATCCAGCTAAACAAACCGGTTTACTTAAAGAGATTACTTACTGTAATTACAGGTGGTGCTGCTGAGCGTTTAATGTGGAACGTTTAAATAATTATGTTATTTGGGTTTGTTTGAACTAGAGGTTCTACGATGTCTGTGAACATGTAGTGTCACCTGGTTAACAGTTACAAATGTTTTCAGTGGGCAGAGATGCAAATGATTGAAAAGAGGAAGTAGTACGTGTACGTGTGTGTGTGTGTGTGTGTGTGTGTGTGTGTGTGTGTGTGTGTGTGTGTGTGTGTGTGTGTGTGTGTGTGTGTGTTTTGCTTTCAATGTATGGTTAACTTTTGAAAAATAAATAACAAATATACCAAGGGAATCAGAATCAGAATCAAGAATAAATTTATAAGAAGGAGTCAATCAAGAATCACAATCAGAGGCACAATTGAACCCTCTCCTCCTTCTTGTCTCGTCTCTCTCCTGTCTCCGTCTCTGTGTCCTCTGCTTTTCCCCTCAACATTTGTTTCTATTTGTCTCTCTGTCGTCATATTTCCTTCTCTCTTGCTTGAGGATGTCTTTGTCTAGATGTCTTATTTAAGTATAACGTGCAGGGAGCAGGAGAGATAGCTTGAGGCGCGTTTTTCTTCTATGAGAGTCTTTACCTTGTTGGTGTGTGTGTGTGTGTGTGTGTGTGTGTGTGTGTGTGTGTGTGTGTGTGTGTGTGTGTGTGTGTGTGACTGTGTGTGACTGTGTGTGACTGTGTGTGACTGTGTGCAAACTGGGCAACAAAATAATGGGGGGGAAAAAAACACCCAGGGGTTGTAGGTGTTGTAGGTGGATGCCGGGACTTGCCAGCTACCACTACTACTGTTTGTTTGGTCTCCCTGGGAAAAAAAAAACAAAATGTTACATAATATAATCTCCTTATGTAACAAATTGAAGTCACTACCCATAGAAACACACACACACACACAATTCCTAAGACAAACACACATGAGGACACAGGGTCAGACCCATGTAAAGCAGATGTACACACACACACACACACACACACACACACACACACACACACACACACACACACACACACACACACACACACACACACACACACACACACACACACACACACACACACACACACACACACACACACACACACACACACACACGCGTTTCACTATCTTTGTGGGGACCCGTCATTGACATAATCCATTCCCTAGCCCCTTACCCTAACCTTAACCATCACAACTAAATGCCTAACCTTAACCCTTACCCTCACCCTAACCATAACCTAATTCTAACCCTAATCCTAAAACCAAGTCTTAACCCTCAAACAGCCCTTTAACCTTGTGGGGTCCAGCATTTTGGGCCCCACAAAGCTGTCGGGACCCCACAAGTATACTGGACTCCCGGTTTTTGGACCCCACGAATACAGTTAAACGAGAACACACACACACAGACACACATACATATGTGACCCCATCAGCCTACCGGATGTCTGTGTGTTTGTGTGCTTTAGAGAGCATAATGGGAACACTGTAAACAGACTAAGGGAGGTACATCTCAGAGCAGTTTTGGAAGATTTTCATTATTCAAGACATATTGTCTGCATACATAATTTGCAGACAATTTCTGTATTAATTGATTGAAGATGATTCATCCAATGGGTCATATTTACAGTATAAAGAGCCAAAATCCTGAAAATAATAGTTAGGTGCAGCCCAACAACTTTTACTTTTTACTACTTTTGAGTGATTGCGCATGGCAGTAAGCATGATCGGACTAGTAGCTGGAGAGGTGCCAGTTCATCTCTAAGATGCCCTTGAGCAAGGCACTAAATCCAAACTCTGACATCTCTCCATTAGTGTGTATAGCATGTATATGTCCTGAGCATGTGTGTAATTCAGGCCTGTGTGTAATGTGTGTGCAACTGTACTAATTGAGTAAAACATTGTGAATTTCCCCTCGCGGGATAAATAAAGGCATGTCTTCTTCTTCTTCTTCTTCTTCTTCAGTTAACAAAACTGGTTAAAAAAAAAAAAAATAATATTAATATTTAAATAAATCACCGGGAGACTCCGGTACAGCCTCTGGAGATAAAACTGAGATTAGCTCTCATATTCAAGTTTATGTTCTGCTTGTTAAACGCGTGTTTGCTAAATTGCTCTTAAACACATTCAGAGAGGATTTGAATTGCTATTTTTATCCTCAATACTTGTCATTTTGGTGCTGGCAATTTTCCTTTTGGGGCTGGCTAAAACCTCTTTTGGGGGGCGCCAAAAATTCCTCTATGCAGGAAAAACCCTGGCAAAGGAAGCCCTTGTGATCGCTCAAATCTGGTGATACCATCTCCTCAAGGACTCAAAAATCTAAATCTATAAAAAAATATCTCTCTCCTGGACCACTTTGAGATCTTGACTTTCAGACTGCAAGACTCTAATTAACTTCCAACACACACACACACACACACACACACACACACACACACACACACACACACACACACACACACACACACACACACACACACACACACACACACACACACACACACACAGGCCAGAACAATTTAACAATCCTTCCTGTTCTCACAATCTGGAGTGCTATTACAGCTAATAGAAGTTCACTTACTCAACATAAACATGTGCAACCAAACACACACAGATCCCGGCCCTTGTAAACAGCATTAGTCTAAAAGTCAGACCACTTTTTCATGGTGTCCTACATATGAGCCATTCCCACAATTTGTCACTGCAATGACCTCCTATCAGCCTCAAACTCATTCGCAGCACATAGCACATATTTTGTGTTTCCATCCATATGCAACACATACTTTCTGTCTTTTTATGTACCGACACTTAATCTCACATGCTTTAAACAGCACACACACACACACACACACAAACATAACATGCACACACACACTCACAGATCATGCTATATATAGACTGTAATGTTCCGTCTCCTTTAACGCAGCCCAGCCTCATATGGCTCTCACCAGCTCTCCTCCACCTCCACACACTCACAATGTGTTGAATTTATATTTGTCATTATGTAACGATGCATCGTTAATCGGTTAAAAATCGATTTAAATGTGTAAAGATTACAACCAGTTGAGATAACAAATAAATCGTAATGCAATTACGGCCTAGAGCATAATATTCCTTCAGTACGTCTTCTTAGTTTATTTTTTTATATTTATTGAGTTAGTTTGATGTGGGATTTGTTTCAAATATCTAAATATATATTTTTGATAAGATATATTAACATTCTCTTAAAAAAAAATCCTGAGTAAATTGTATCGTTAACTTAAAACCATGAGTTGAGTCAAACCGAAACGTGAGTTGAGTGATTCATTACATCCCTATTTGTCATAACAAAAATGTGTTCACACACACACACACACACACACACACACACACACACACACACACACACACACACACACACACACACACACACACACACACACACACACACACACACACACACACACACACACACTCTCTCTTAGAGAAACAGCCTCCCTAATAAGCTGCCTTAATGTCAGGACCATAGCTCAGCACCACTGTGCTCATTATCTATCAGCATGCGTCTTCCAGTTTATAGTGCATGTGTGTTTGTGATAATAACTATCTCCATGGAGACCGCATGAGTCTCTATTTGACAGTTTTTACATCATTGTGACGACTCCAGATATTTGTATCTGTCTGCATATTTGAAAGAAATAGTTTTAAAAGAGGTCTAAAAGCACAGCCTCTCCAGCCTAAACAACAAACTTAGTTTTGCTAATGAGGACGAACAGATGAAATGAAAAGCAGTCATAAAAATGGAGGTACATCCATGAATACCTGGCTTTAAAGTTGTGGCTGTTTCAAAAGTTCCGGTATGTTTCTGGAATTGACGGCCAAATGTGTTCCCATTTCCCGGCATGAATATCTGCACCATCACCAGGATTTTTAGAAAGTGTATTCTTGTGTGTTGACACACTGAATAAAATCATATGTACTAAAACAAAGACGCCTTCTTCAGACCTCATTAACTCTTCCACAAAATATAGCATTTAGTATGGCGTAAAGCCATCAATGAAGCACCATAAAATGATCACCTTTTCACCTGCTGCAGTTTCCTCCAATTACTTAATTGTGGCCAAATATTTGTTAGGTTACGTGAACAAAGCGGAGTGCAGAATCTGAAACCAAGCAGAAGGTTTAGAGGGCTGTTCTTGACTAAAGAAGGCACCTGGTTAGCTCACCTGGTTCCACGTACGGAGGCTCAGTCCTTGCTGCAGCGGGCGCGGGTTCACTTCTGACATGTGGCCCTATGCTGCAGGTCCTTCCCAATCTCTCTCCCACTTTCCTGTCTTAATCTGTCCTATCAATAAAGGCCAGAAAAATGATCTTAAAAAAAAAAAATAAATAAATAAAAAAAAAAATCATCAAGGCCGATACTGATTATTAGTAGTAATGAAACTGATAAAGGATATTTAGAACAGATATTCATTTACAGTAAAAATGAAAATCTTTAAGTCAAAGTTAAGATTTTGGAATGTTACAAACTTCAACACAAAACTTATACTTTAAGCAATTATTTAATAAATTAGAAACGTTCAACATAACACCCTACACTAAGGCCTATATAAAAGAGACTTAAGATACAGTATTAGGGGACCACTAAGGTCTATATAAAAGAGACTTCAGATACAGTATTAGGGGACCACTAAGGTCTATATAAAAGAGACTTCAGATACAGTATTAGGGGACCACTAAGGCCTATATAAAAGAGACTTCAGATACAGTATTAGAGGACCACTAAGGCCTATATAAAAGAGACTTAAGATACAGTATTAGGGGACCACTAAGGCCTATATAAAAGAGACTTCAGATACAGTATTAGGGGACCACTAAGGCCTATATAAAAGAGACTTCAGATACAGTATTAGGGGACCACTAAGGTCTATATAAAAGAGACTTAAGATACAGTATTAGGGGAACACTAAGGCCTATATAAAAGAGACTTCAGATACAGTATTAGGGGACCACTAAGGCCTATATAAAAGAGACTTCAGATACAGTATTAGGGGACCACTAAGGTCTATATAAAAGAGACTTCAGATACAGTATTAGGGGACCACTAAGGCCTATATAAAAGAGACTTCAGATACAGTATTAGGGGACCACTAAGGCCTATATAAAAGAGACTTCAGATACAGTATTAGGGGACCACTAAGGCCTATATAAAAGAGACTTCAGATACAGTATTAGGGGACCACTAAGGCCTATATAAAAGCATCCAAAAAGCAGCATGTCATAGGACCTTTAAATCTTGTGTTTACTATAGATGTACTCATACGTTTCTTGGAAATAAGTCACTCAGGATAAAAAATCATCAAAAATGACTAATCCACTAAAGAAAGCTTAGTTGACTAAGACCAAAACGGCCGATTAATCGACTAAGAGAGGGCAGCGCTAAAAGGTTTAACAAATGGCCTAATCAGATCTGCTGGCCTCCATCTGTTAATCAGAGCAGCATTCAACAGGTGGAGCATCGAGAGCAGAAGATCGGTCAAACTACATAAAATCGATTTGTGCACAATAATAATAATAATAATATTCTGGTTTCTCCTCCCTATCGTGACAACCAAACTTTAAAAGGCAGAACACATTGAAGCCACTGAAGAATAAAACAATATATTCAAGCAGACCGATAGTCACTGGAGCCAAAGCTCTGGGCGCATTTAGGATTTAATAATCTCACAGGAGCTTGATGTGACTCATGCCATATGCAGCTTTTAGAGGCGTTATTCTACAGTGTGATGAGGATTAATAACAGGAAAGATTTAGGGATTTTTTTAGCCCACTGCAATAGGAAACAAATGTTGGTTGAGTTAGGAGGTCTTCATCAACGTCAGTGTCTGACTAAAACAGTAAGAAATAAAGCCGAGGAAAGTTTTGAGTGGCAGATTTGTTTTGTTACATATTTTGATGTAGAAAAATATTTTTAAAAATGAAATAAAAACCATAACATTCTCAAAGATTTCCACCCCTGATATATTAAAGATCAATCAGTACTTCTGGATAGTGTGGCTGTAAAATAAAAAAGGCTTTGAGAAATCACAGGACTTATTAGGCCTAATTTACAAATCAATAAAGTATTTCTTTGAGATTTCTTTACATTTTGCTTTTCGTCATCTCTCAGTCGTGTTGAGTGCCTCTCAACACGACAGCAACCATTCTCCACCTCTCCTCCGCCTTTCTTCAGCCCCTTGTGCGCCACTTTGTCGCTGTATTTTTTTTCTCCCATACGTGCATCTTTTTTTCTCCCACAAGATCGAACATTGTTGTCTCTCCCCCCCGCAACCCCACCCAACTCTCTCTCCTCCTCACAGCTGTAAAGGACACACACAGGGCAGTAATGAGAGCACACAACGATGTCTGCAGGAGGCACGCTTTCATAGGCCATCCTGGATCACCGTAACCATGGAAATAAGTCACACACACACACACACACACACACACACACACACACACACACACACACACACACACACACACACACACACACACACACACACACACACACACACACACACACACACACACACACACACACACACACACACAGTGGGATGTGGTGCTCTTGACTCCTCAGACACCAAACACATTCATTCTGAAAATCTTTACTGTGAACAGTTTGTCACCGCATCACTCCACAGGGGCAGCTTGATCCTCGAAGAACACATTAATGCCTCAGGGGACAAAATGCTAACGATCTCGTCTTACAGAGTGACAAACAGAGTGACAAATATACAGTAGGTAAACGTCACAAGACAGGACGATGAAAATACACACGTCACATGATAATCACCTTTAGCGGTCTTTACAGTTGAGTTTAGTCAACGAAAAGGTGAACTGTGAGTCGGGTACGGAGCACCGTGAGGTCACTGCCTTTCTGCGGCCATTTAAGTTACGTTAAGTCGACGAAAGGTTGCTGTCATGCAGCAACGACAGTTAAGTTTAGACACCAAAATAACTAGTTAAGATTAGAAAATCGGTTGTGGTTTGGGTTAAAACACTAGTGCCCTTAAGTAGTACTCCAGGGACAAAAACACCCCCTTCCTGGGTGAAAGCGTGGGCGGGGCTAGAAGGGGGGGCATGGGGTGATTGCCCCCCTTCATTGGGCTAGAGTGCTATCAATCTGACAAATGTGATTTCCATTGGATCAGAGTACTGTCACTTGGCTGCCTGTTCTGCCAATTTCCCCAGCCCTTGTCACATGACCAATTCATGTTTCAATGATGACTATCCAAAATTCTGATACCATGGAACCAGCACTGGAATTGTTTGTTGATGTTGACTAATCCTACCCCCCCCCTCCTCCTCTTTGCCACCCCACTTTAAAAAAAAATCCTGGACTCGCCCCTGGGTGAAAGTCTTGTGTTTTCCCCTTAACTTCTTTTGGGACAGGAACTCTGCTCCCCCACTTGAAAGCCTTGTGTTTTAGGAACCTCCTATCTACCCCGAACTCCTCCATATATGCGGATCTTTGTGGTCTTATACAGCGGCAGTCAATGTGGTGCATACAGTAATAAATACGTGGAATACATACGGATTAAAGTGCTTTACTTTCGTAGCTATACGTACGAATGGTTCAAGGAGCCTGCTTAAAAGGGGAGGGAGGGACACATGACAAAAACACAAATCCTCACTGGTATATGACAGACAATGGTTGGAAGGGCTTGTCTAATGGAAACATGACCCTGAAACCGCCTGTGAGTAGGAGTTCAACAGGCGTGAAGGTTGGAGGGCAGAGTTGAGCTCAGTGAGAAAAAAAGAAATGGGGAACGAAATTGACGGCAGCATTCATTCTTGCAATTAATTGAGAGTTGGAGTTCCTATTTGGCCGAGGTAAACCACAGTCAGTGGAGAGAATGTGAGGCGGACGCGCACTGCTGCACAGCTAATGGGTTGCCACCACAATGTTGTGGGTCATGCCGTTCCAAATTTCAATTACATCTGATGAGAACACACCCGAGCACACAAACACGCACACTCTATCGGCCTCTCGGTGTGCAGTATTTAAGAGTAAGAGTATTTGCATTCACCCCAGTTTCATGCTTCACTGACATGCTCAATACTAAAGTAGCTCTCTAATACAGCACTCAGAGATAGGACCGGACTTCTCTCGATGGAAAGGTAATTGCTCTAAAGAAATTACCCCAGAAAAAAGTCACATGCACACATACTATATTCGTTAATAAACACAATACGGCAACCCACAAATGCACACACTTGTGCACAGACACACAGACAGACACACACACACACAAACAAGGTAAGGACTCTCATAGAAGGAAAACGTGCCGCAAGCTATCTCTCCTGTTCGCTCCACGTTATTGACCTAAATAAGACATCTAGACAAAGACATCCTAAAGCAAGAGAGAAGGAAATATGACGACAGAGAGACAAATAGAAACAAATGTTGAGGGGAAAAGCAGAAGACACAGAGACGGAGACAGGAGAGAGACGAGACAAGAAGGAGGAGAGGGTTCAATTGTGCCTCTGATTGGGATTCTTGATTGACTGCTGATTGATTGATTTTTTCCAAAAGTTAACCATACATTGAAAGCAAAACACGCCTTTATTTTAAGCAGATCATCTCCGCAATAAGGAATTATTTTTCATGACAGAATATTTTGAAACCATTGGATCACGTTTTTTTTCATCTGGCTCAACGGATGTACATGAATGGGATGAAGCCTTAACCTGACACGCTAGTTTGTTAACAGAGAACCATGCGAGAAGCCGTCATTTTAAAACTGTTTTAACAAGGGCAGACACTTAAAAACGAACGGTCGAAATGTGCACGCCATGCGCCGGATGTCCCTCCCCTTCCGCTTTCTGTGTGTTGACGTTCTCAAAATCCCTTTGGTTTGAGCAAACAGCAACAAACTTCCAGCGAGCAAGCTACATGCTGAAAATGGCAAGTTGGCCTGCTTGGTTCTTTCAGGGAATGATTGTAATAACTTACAAAAGAATCATGATTACGGCATTTACAATCTAACTGAGACGTTTTGGGACCGATTGATGGGGATTGCTACGGAAGAAAATTAACTTTCACCTCTGAAGTAACTCCTCCAAGTACTGATTAATGCACAACTGGAAGGGAGAGTGATACACCACCCAAAACATGTGTGAGGTCCTGAACAGCTGAGAGTAACGTAGGATGCACAGAGGAGAGCAGGAGAGAGGTGGAATTAAACTCCTGATAAGATAACACACTGAGACTAAAAGAGGGAGGTGGGACACAATGGTGAAAGGACAGGAAGAGAGATGAAGTGAAGATGGAGGAGCACAGACAGTCGTGTGTGTGTGTGTGTGTGTGTGTGTGTGTGTGTGTGTGTGTGTGTGTGTGTGTGTGTGTGTGTGTGTGTGTGTGTGTGTGTGTGTATAGGCGCTTTAAGCGAGCGAGGGTGACAGGAGAAGACGGCGACGGAGAGGACAGCTTTGTGCGCAGGCAGACATGGAGCAGCGCTAAATAAATCAGCCAGCGCTGCAACTAAGTGTGACTGAAATGTTTACAATACGGCACCATAATGGAGAGACAGACGGGGAGAGAGGGAGAGAGCGAGGGGGGAAGCCTGCCTGCCTGCCTGCCTGTTATCCGAGAGACAGAAAAATAATAAAAAAAAAAAAAGACAGACAAAAGAACAGTGACTGAGTCAAGTGCTCTGTAAAACACCTGTTATTTTCTATACGAGTCCACACCATGATGCTGTGTGCTTCAGGATATGCAACAGACCTATGACCGGTTTTATTTAACAGCCAAGGCATGCATGGTTCTGTAAATGGTATCTGTGTACACAGATGCATTGTGGGCGCATAGAGTTTGAACAGTCACGTATTTTGGGCAGCGCCGACATGAGCAGCAGGCAAAATTTAAAGCACACAGACCTTCCAGGAACCTCACAGCTGCGTGAACAGTGTTGCCAGATTGGATAGAAAAAGTAGCCCAATTTTATTTTCATTAAGGAGAAGAAGGAGAAGAAGAAAAGAGGCTTTGGTCTGTCTCTGTCTGATATCGAGGAATGTCGAGTAAAACAACAGCTTCTCGGTTATGGTGGTAAATGGGTGTAGGTGACAGATGACACAACGTGATGCAGCATGAGTGCGATGCCCTTAAGCGTGAAGGTGGAACAGTCCCACAGGAGCCGGCTAATTACTACTAATTGGTGGCATTATGTCGCTAGCAGTTGTGTTTAATGTATGAATAGTGACTTTAGCTCTGTGTGTCATCAGTGTTTCAATGTATCCAATTAAGTGTATTGTGTCCCCAATCAGTCAAAGAGGCAAAGTATGATAGATAACGAATAACCAATTATCTATTAGCAGGTTCTGTTTGCAATCTATCCATGGACGTGCAGTCCACACAATTATTACTGGATTACTTTGATACTAGGGCTGAACGATTTGGGGGGGGGGAAAAAATCTAACTGTGATTTTCCTGCCAGATATTGCAATTTATGATTCAAGATTTTTTGTAGCTACATATTGCGCCTTCTACGATCATGTTAAAGAGGCGCTATGTAGTTTTGGCCATTTCTTCGTCGTTTTCTCTCTTTTTGCTGGCAGGTTTCTCTGTAGAGCTCCGCCTACAGCTTTAGAATAGATATTTGTCAGCTCCTATGTTTACTCGTGTCTGACTCCTCGCTCGGTCAGTCTGCCGTTTCCTCTCTGTTCCTCCGACAATGCTTTCCTAGCTTTCTGCTTCTTTTTCGCTACCTTGTTAGCCGGTTCCTGGATTGGGGAGTGTATGCGTGCAGTGCCGTGAAGCAATTCGTTCCATCGCGAGACCCGATATCACGCGATACTTCCTGACGCTGAGGCCGGCGGCTCGCTGGACGAAAGTTGCAAGCGTGGTTTTTCCGCTCACAGGCGCTAGGGGGGAGCAAGACGACCACCATTCAACCCGAAAAAAAGTAATAACCATTCCAATTACTCCAAAGCTGATCAGTTAAGGTAAATTAAGCTCAAAAACTGCATAGTTCCCCTTTAAATAAAGTAATAAAACATGAATGAAAGATCCACTAAAAATAGGACATTTCTGTAAACAACCTGTGATATCTAACATTATTTCGGCATTTATCTTGTAAAAAAAAACAAAAAACAGAAACTACAGTAATAAAAAAAAGAGGAATAAAATATGTTAAACCAAATTTTACGTCAAACATTCAACTAAATATTTCACATTCGATTAATCGCGGTCTTTACGATTAGCTAATCGCAATCTTTCAAACAGCAATTTCGATAAAAAAAAAAAAAAATTAATCATTCAAGCCCTATTTGATACTGAAGAAAACTTAAAAAACATGGTGATTCTCAGGCAAGTTCTGAAGTTATTACGGAGCGTCTTTTATTACTACGATTTCTCAGCAGATTTTTGCAACAGACATCCAGGATAATGATATCACCGGAAAGTGTACGTAACACTGAATCTATTCATGTGTATTATGTCTGTGTGTTTAAATATGCTCAAGTTATGATCGGAGAAGGAGTGCCATTTTGACACAAATTGCGGCAAGGGGGCCACAGTTCACCGTTTAAAAAAAAAGCACTGCCAGAGTTTCTTTTTATTAATGAGGGCTTATTAAATCCAGTTTTTGAACACAGGTGTTTATTCGGAACATGAGGAGAAATAGAAAATGAATTACGTTGAGGTACTCCGGTGCCTAACAGCTGCTTCATTTTCTGTCACCGGAGGCATGTTCTGCCTGAGGCAAAAAAATTACGCTGAAGCCGTGTGTAGCGAGACCTGCTTGTATCTGAACTCCTTTCATGTGCAATATGTCCAATTCTGCCTGACTTGATGCAACTGATGAATGGATCCATATGTCTATCCGTCACACACACACACACACACACACACACACACACACACACACACACACACACACATATATATGTGTTCCATCTTTTTGAGCTTTGTTGCTTCAGGTGCTGTTGCCTCATACAGTCATCAATAATCAGCTGACCTGAACAACACACAGAGTGATGAAAAGACTGGAAGCACAAGAAGAAATACACAGTGAATACATTCAACACTCCGGAGTCAGGAGTACTGGATCTGCTGCCAACCAGTCCTGGGCTGTGCAGTACTGGACCTCCTGTCACATACAGTACAATCCTCAATGATTCATACACCGTCTTTATGGGTTCACTGATCAAAGCGTGATTTATGCTTCTGCGTTAAATCTACACCGTGGCTACGTACGTCTTTCACTCGCTCTACACACACACACACACACACACACACACACACACACACACACACACACACACACACACACACACACACACACACACACACACACACACACACACACACACACACACACACACACACACACACACACACACACACACACACACACACACACACACACACACACACACACACACACACACACACACACAGCTATTAGATCAACGCACACACCAATACACAAGTATAAACTTCAGGTCAGTTATGTATGCTACACCGAAAGCTCTATGTCAGAGGTGCCCAAATTCTTTGATATGAAGGGCCAAAATGTATCTGGATGGAAGGCCACGGGCCAAAAATAAATGTCGATGTTGAAGAATACCGTAATTCTTGCCATTCTCCAAAGATAAAACGTACATATGTAATTTAAATGGGAATATTACCAGCACTGTGCATTACATTGCCGTTAAACTCAGATTACCTACGTAGTCATTACTTTTAAAATAAGAAAAGAATAAGCATGAGCATGTCAAGTCCATGGCGGGCCAAAACAAAGAGAGCACGGGCCAAATTTGGCCCGCGGGCCACAAATTAGGCGGCTTTGCTCTAGGTGGAGCCTCCACAGAACCATAAATCAGCCTTTAGTCTTGTTCCAATTATCTGTTTTTGCTTGATAAATAACTAAAACAAAGAACTGCCTATTAAAATAGTCGGTAACACTTTACTTGAAGGTATCTACATAAGAGTGTCATGACATGGTCATGACACGTGAACCCTAACCCTAAGTTGTCATTACAAAAATGACACTTACTGACAGAAGCGTTATGTCATAAACGTTTATGACTTGTTTATAAACGTTTATGACACGTTCATGACAGTGTCATGTCACTCTTATGTAGATACCTTCAAGTAAAGTGTTACCAAATTGTCTGCAACAAATATTTGTGTCAAACTGACTAATTACTTAACTGATTTAAATGCATTCCTGAAACACTGGCTGACTAAATTTACATATTTGAATGTTTCCAAATGAAATCTTGGGATTTTATAACTTAAAACTCGTATTAAATATTGAATCCAGGGGTGCGATGTGAACAAAATGATTTGTCAGTTATTACGGTTTACTAAATCACGCAGTAAAAGATTTAACAGTTGTCATCCTCATTCATCGTAGGGTCATAACACATATTCAATAATATCACGGTCACCCACATTTTAGCAGCTAAAGTGGGTAGTGCAAAGAATGCCTGCTATGCTAAACTGATTTGAACACTCTTGTACATAGCAAGGAAGACTATTCTCAATTTCTGGATCTCTAACAACACCCCTGGACGATTGGAGGAAAAACAGACTTACACCCTTCATGACGTCAACGTTAAGGGATTCATTAAGATATGGCAACCAGTTTTGGATGCAGTGGATCCCACTGGACTGAACTTTGTCTTACCCAATTAATAACATAGGAACTGACTGCATGTTCTAGCAATTTGGATGTAATTGTGTCCGCCTGGTGGTGTGTGTGTGTTTTGTTTTGTATTGTTTTTATCATTATTATTTTATATCTCTGTCTTACTTTGTCTTCTTTAGTATGATGTACTGTATGTATAGTGAGAGCCCTGCTGTGTTATTTCTTTTCTTTTGTTAGATATATTCAGTTCATGAAATAAAGTGATATCTGGAACTGACATATGTATTGACTGCCAGAACCCATATAAAAAAGTAATAAAAAGTTTTCAAAAAAATAGTGAATTTACTGTACAAACTATTTGCAGAGCTCTCCGACATTGATTCACATAGAGAGGATTTGTAGATGTATTTCTCTGAGGAAAGCTCAAGGATAACTGGTCGAGTGTTCATCCATCCAACAGTCGTTTTTCTTTCAATTAGAAAAAATAAAAAAATAAATCACATCTGCAATATCAGAAAAGTAGAAAGATGACGTCAGTGGGGTCGGTTACATAACAAGCTATTCATTTGAATGAATCTTTTTCTTGGGCTCAAAGGCAATCTCAAGAAAAACGAACGTCAGCAGATCCAGTTTTGAAACCTTGAAGAGATGATAGATAAAGTGTACGGGGAAAAACAGAGACAGAAATGATCACAAATGCGATGTTAGCAGTAATGACTTAATGGGAGACAGGAAAAGCTGGCAGATGAGTGAAAGTAAGAGCGATGTTCATACAGAGAAGACTATTTGGGGGAGTAAAGAGACTCCTACAGTCAGTGATTATGACTCCATTCATGCAGCAGGAACAGCAGAAGGGGGAAGACGGGTAAGAACATCTCTTCATGCTAGAAAAGCTGTAATTATTTTAATTAGCCCTTGTTTAAATCTGAATAGAGGCCCAAAGCTGAGTTGCAGCACAGACTTGAATCCTCATAGTGTGCGTGCGTGCGTGCGTGCGTGCGTGCGTGACAGCTATAGATGTCTTATGTGTCTTACTATCATCAAGAGGAATCACTGCTTTGCAAAGCGTTGACTTATTTATTTTTATGTCTGGCTCTGTGTACCAGCCGGGTTCCCCGACTGCCTGCCTGCTCATTAACAAACACGCCTGCTTGTCAGCGTCTCCGTCCATCACTGCAGAAAATGTCACAGGCGAATGGGGAGTGATAAAAAGTAAGAAAATATTATCTAAAGAGTAAGAGGAGCCGTGAGCAGCTCTGTGTGGTTATGGCTCGTCAGTTTCAGCTTGTACTGCCACACGCAGTTTCCATCCAAATATGGCACAAGACTCTCCAAAAGAAAATGTATGTGTGAGTAAATCCAGAGCTGTAATATGAATATTAGGAGAGGGAGAAACCATGGCTCATGACTGGGATCATATCAAACTTAAGTAGAAACTGGTTTCAAAGAGGGATCATTAATGTAGTTATAAATGTAACATTGTATCATTGTTTGTATTTTGAACACCATTCATTGTGGAGATTTGTGGATTTTAAAGGCTTATCTAGGGCGTGCATGAAAGAAAATGATGCTATAAACTCGCAATGCCAAATCGAGCCAGGGGCGTATAGTGGGGGGGCAAGGCCTCTTTTCTACCCCCTTACTTCCAGCGCCCTAGCTCTGACCACACACATCCTCGGACTCGGTCTTTATTCAGATCACAACTACACACCTGTAACTTTTCGTGACTGCATCTCGCATGGCTGTCCTGGCAGACATTAAAAACACCTGGCAAAATACGCAAAACCGCCTCTGTGGTAGTTCCCTGTCTCACACACACACACACACACACACACACACACACACACACACACACACACACACACACACACACACACACACACACACACACACACACACACACACACACACACACACACACGGCTCGTGGCTGGTAACCAGATGTTGTAATTAAAAGAGCTCCAATCAGAACCTCAAACGTTGGAAAATGATGTGGAAAACATGATTGAAATATGACACTATTGTTTGTTTTCATGTAATTATGTGAGGAAGGTTACCGTTCCTCATCGGTTCACACAGATCTGATGTTTTCAGCTCTTCATTGGACGTTTTCAATCTGTTTCTATTGCATTTTGTTTTTATCGATAAATGACTTCCCCACCTCAGCTAAGCACAACAAACTTTTTGGCCGATATTTCAAGTTTTCCTTCCAGCGTCTCCACTCAGGGGACACATAAAAACACACTGCAGTCTTCAGCTTCCTACATTCAACAGCCTGAACTCACACTGCTGTACACACAGCGGAGACTCTCCAAAAATCTGCAGAGAGAAAAAAAAAAAAAAAATGGGTGTGCGTGTGAAATAGAGGGCCAGATGCAGAAGTCAGCAAAGCCATATTTTTTTCTCCCTGCTCAGTAGTCAAGGAAACCAACCAAAGATGTCCTCATCCCGGGTCAGAGGTGACGGGTGACGTGCAGGAAATGGCTGCTGGAGGACAGAGAAATTGATGGAGAGAGATTGGATTCTACCATTTATAGCTATAGTGCATAGTTTCTGTCGCCCCCATGAGGGATTCTAAGTAATGACAACGACACTGTCCACATGACGCAAGCCTTCGGTGGTCAGGCACCACCCCCACCCCTCCCCCATGCAGTCGCTAGAAGCGTTTATCCCTTCAAATCAAGGAGGAAACTGTGTATAAAAAAAAGAAGAAGAGATGGGCGATATGGACAAAATCTAACAATATTTTTGACCAAATATATCAATGGCAATATTGTGGCAATATTGTAGGGTTGACTATTGGTGCTTTCACGAAATATTAAACACAATGAAAGTTTTGATAAATAGTTCACTTGGAAGAGAACGTTTTCAAGCGGGCCAGAGTTTGTTTGGCCATGCTACACCCTGTAACACCCTGCAGTGCCCTGCTACGCCATGAACTACTACAACTACTATTTCTAGTCAGTCATAGTTCCATTCTCTTTATTGTGACTATTATTGCCACTGTTCATCACACCCCCAACCGGCATCGTCAGACACCACCTACCAAGAGTCTGGGTCTGCCCAAAGTTTCTCCCTAAAAGGGAGTTTTTCCTCGCCACTGTCGCACTTGGGGGAATTACTGGAATTGTTGGGTCTTTATAAATCATAGAGTGTGGTCTAGATCTGTAAAGTGTCTTGAGATAACTTGTTATGATATTTGATACTATAAATAAAACTGAATTGAATTGATCCGCACCAGAGTTCGTTTGAGCTTTCACACCAGCCCAGACGTGCCGGACTATCCGACCAAACGCTGCAGGGTTTGTTTTAAAACGGGCCAAACGAGTTAGGTGTGAAAGAAACCTAAGTGTGTAAAGGCAAATAATAAAACAGCTTGTACTGTAAGTCTGGTAAGTTCAGAAGATTACATCAATTCACTGTAATGCAGCCTTTAAAACCAGGAAAAGACAACACTTGTGTCACATCACAATATTGAATATCTAAAATTCAAGACGATATCTAGCCTCATATATAGATGTCGATATAATATTGATTTATTGCCCAGCCCTAACATAGTCATACAGAGACAAACTGAGAGTTATGTGGAGCCGGTAAGCTTTGTATCAACTCATTTGGCAATGGCTTGAATGTAACGGACATTATAGCTTTAAGCTCAAAGTGATACAACAGAGTGTGACGGGGACAAAGAGGAGAGCCTGAATGGTCTTAACAATGGCTGATGGGAGATGTGTCCACTCCACCCAGCACGTCTGGGAGCACAGTGACCCCATCGTCATCTGACTCTGCAGAACGATATGTGCAGCAGCGAACAACTGGACTGAAGTAGTCATACCATTTAAACAGATCCTTATCAAACTGGACCCAGCTGGACCTGTTTAACCCCTTGTACAAAGGGGTTATTTATTCCCTGTTGCTACTCATATTCAGACTGTACTTATTTATGTCTGTACTGTATTTGTCGACACTGCACCACAATAGAATTTGTACAATCCATTTGAAACAATCTTTTTAACTTAATCCTACTTGTAACCTAATCTCACTTATTTCTACTTAATGTTTTTTTTCATTTATTTGTTATTGTAGCTATGTTACTTTATACACTTATTGACTTGCTCTTTTCTTACTCCTATTTTACCTTGAATGTGACTGTGAGCAACTGCAACTAAATAATTCCCCTGAGGGAATCAATAAAGTATTCCCTTTGGTCTACAGCCCACTTGTCCGACATCCCACTGTGGCCACGCCAAGAATCGCCCTTCAATAACATTTATTGGCCAGGCTTCCATGCTTACGCAAGGTAACGTAACCCCATTTGTAAAGGTCCTATCCCCTGACCAATCGGCTACCCTAAACCTAACCACTCAAGGTCAAATGCCTAACCCCAACCAATCGAGCTGCTTCGTAGGGCGGGTCTTGGCGTGGCCATAGTGGGATTCGTAATTTCGCCACAAAGGGATGTCGGACTAGTGGCCTGTAGGACCAAGGGAATTTTTCGGGTTATTGAGAGGTCGGAACAATGGAGCGTCAGAGAAATGGGCAGTCCCCATTCTTATATTCTCCATTTAGGCTACATAACATTTCAGTCAACTGAAATTTGCGTCACAGCCTTCGTATGTCAATGCCCCGGCACCTTATCCTCTAAATTTTGCCGAACCTCAATAGCGGTCTTGAGTTTCCATAGGCAACTTCTGGAGTACAAATTCAAAAAGGTATTATTGAAAGACATTTCTTGAACAAAGCCCACTGTATTGCTAAAACATATGCGGCTGGGGACGAGAGAAAGAGCAATTTTGAAACTGGTGCAGGAAGCAGAGCAGCGCAAATGTACTTTTAGAGCTATAGGGCGGAGTTTCTGTCGCCCCCATGAGGAATTCTAAGTAATGACAATAAACACTGTTGGCGCATCCACATGATAAAAGCCTTCCGTGATCGCGCACCACCCCGCTTGCTTAATTTATTATCATTATTTATATACTGTATTGTGTTTAAATGTCTGTCTTTGTTTCTTGCAAAGAAACTCCCGCACACTCTTTGCAACTTTTGACATACTCGTCCCTCTCCAACGCACCTGTCTCATGTTTTAGATGTGCAGAGTATTTTTCTATTCTGTGTTTTTGGGTCTTGAAAGCAAGATGGTGCATCTTCAGAGGTTTATGCATTTAAATACGTCCCCTTTGACTCGGTGCGATGGACATCATTTCATCAAGTGAACAAATACTCAAACCTGGAAATAACCGACAGCTCCATGAAGTACACACATCGCGAAAAACCAAATTTGAAGAACGACATTTGAAGAACTCAACAGCAAAGTCCCTCCCTCATAAGCAACATCCCATAGTTACCTCACTGTGAACCGTTTTCATTAAAACTATTTTCTGCTGAAGTAACAGCCCCAATTAAAAGTATTCACCATGTGCGTGGATTGTCCTGCGCAACAGAGGAATTCTTTCAAGAGATGTTGAGTTGTGGTTAGCTTTGTCGGTAGAGCGGGCGCACACATGTAGAGGTTTATTCCTCTACGCAGAAGGTCCAGGGTTCAAATCTGACCTGTGACAGTTTCCTGCATGTCTTCCCCCCCTCTCATATCTCAGCTCTCCTATCCACAAGACCCAGACCAGTGCGACTACCACACTAACCCTAACCCTGACACAATAAAACGTGGAAAATGCTAACCATAGGCACTCCTCAAATTGATAAGATCCACATTCCCATAAAAATGACCCATAGAAAAGAAATTAGGAGTCTTCCTTATTTATTAGGGATCGACCGATACTGGTTTTTCAAGGCCGATACCGATTATTAGTAGTTAATAAAACCGATATGCATTCACAGTGAAAATGAAAATCTTTAAATCAAAATCAAAATTTTGGAATGTGACAAAACCCAACACAAAACTTTGTTCAGCCTCTCTAATATAATATGCTAAAGCCTAGTTCAGCCTCTCTCTCTCTCTCTCTCTCTCTCCACAATGCACATGATGTCAGGTTTTTACTATAAAGAATTCAGTGGATGTTGTGGTTGAAGGTTTTATATAGAAATTATAAATCATGCAACATAAGTGTTTGGAAATTAAAGAAGACAGCGAGCCATCACCCTTGTGACATGTTATTTATTCAAATCTACCCAAAAAAAAAAAAAAACACTCCAATCCAAAAATGTTTATAATTTTCTTGAAAACAAATGCCCGTAATGTGTTTATATGACATCTAAAAATCTGCTCACAGTCAGTCTGGGAACAAATACCTTTATGTTAGGCTTAAAAGGATAAAACTGGAGTGGTTCTGTATTTTTTTAGATTGTAGATAAATTCCATGAACAGATCAAAACCAAATAAATATTAGTCTACAATCCCAATGTCTATGTGTTCCTGCTGAGGACGCACATCCTCAAGAACACAAAGAAATGATTTCTCTCTTCTTTTTGTAAAGGTTTAGTCATTTCCTAAGACAGCTGATCACTGCATTAAACGGTGAAGGTAAATCTATGGCACAAGGTAGAAACGGATTGATTTTGGAATAACACAGAGGGATGAGAAGTTTATAAGCTGTATAATGCATTGCTGGGGAGGCAGCAACGCTAGAAAAAAGGAAAACAGCAAAGAGAAAATGATATCATTTTGGGTAAAAACAGCATAAGAATGCCATTTTACATTGGAATACAGCAATGTAGTGTCCATATATTGCTGTGGGAGGACGCACACTTGCTGTATCGCTTCTTTTGTTTGTCTATTTCCAGTCTAGCTTTTTCCGTCCCTGCCATTTATTTTATTTAATTTATTTATTTATTTATTTATTTATTTATTTATATATATATATATATATATATATATATATATATATATATATATATATATATATACATACATACATATATATACATACATATATATACAGACTGTCTCTCGCACACCCTTGAATCCACCAGCCCACCATGTCATTATCATTTTCCTCTTTTCTGTAGCTCTCCAGTGACTCGTTCTGCAAGGCTGAATAAATGATGGAGGGAGGGAGGGAGAGAGAGAGAGAGAGAGAGAGAGAGAGAGAGAGAGAGAGAGAGAGAGAGAGAGAGAGAGAGAGAGAGAGAGAGAGAGAGAGAGAGAGAGAGAGAGAGAGAGAGAGAGAGAGAGAGATCTAGTGTGATAAATGCAATCATTTCTATAAGGATTTCTTACAGAAGTCAAACAAAATGTCAAACTTTCTGAGGGGAAATGATAAAATGTTGAATATAATTTGTAGAAAAAACATCTTACCTGGATTTTGATACAAGTTTACTAGCTGTGAAGAATGAATCATTTTACATTACATGTATGTATTTTGTCTTGCTCGTGCATATGCAATGCAAATTTCAATACAGTCTGCACACATGAAGATGACGAGGATATGTTTTCCTCCAACTTCCACGTAGTAAAATAATCCATCAAAGCATGGTAAACATTCTTGTTCAGCGTTTTCATATAGTGCTGCCACACATTTCACACATTAAGAAGTATATATAATAAACTTAAAAAAATAAATAAAATCAAACTTAAAAGTTGATGATATGTTAATGTTGTGTTTAGGGCTGTTGGCCAAAACAACTTTGATTAATGCAGGTTTATGAACCAGGAGAGATGGAAAAGTAGTTAATAAATATCATACACATAGACAGTAGTTACAGTCCTGAAGAAAAGATGTTATCCCCTGGATAACATCACACACACATAGTTTTGGGGCGTGGAGGGGAGAAAGGGAGCTGGGTTTGGGTTAGAGGGGTATTTTTTCATGGGTCCTGTATGTGGTTGCTATGGCAGCAGGTGCGTGCGGTGCCAGGGATCTCCGCTGGTCCCAGTGAAGTCACAGCAGCAGAGTCTGGCAGCCGCACAACATTCCTCCTTTCTAAAAGAGCTGAAAAAATGCAAATGCACGCGCACACACACACACACAGCATGTGCATGTGTGTTTGTTAGTGACTCACTGACGAGAAGAAGCCCATTCAAAACACACACAAGCTACCTCGGGTCGGTTCATTGGATCGCACTACAACAAGTCCTCTTTAACCACACACACACACACACACACACACACACACACACACACACACACACACACACACACACACACACACACACACACACACACACACACACACACACACACACACACACACACACACACACACACACACACACACACACACACACACACACACACACACACACACACACACACACACACACACACACACACACACACACACACACACACACACACACACACACACACACACACACACACACACACACACACACACACACACACACACACACACACACACACACACACACACACACACACACACACACACACACACACACACACACACACACCCCATTGGCATTATAACCAGAACAAGTCAGCTGGAGTGGACAAATAACAGTGTAATTATGAAGCACTGCTGCAGAAAACAGACAGATAAGAGCAAGGAGAGACTTAAAGAGGCTTACATTTGCTTTCAAACAACTACTTTAGTCTAAAAACACCTACAAATTTGGTAATTTGAACAAATGTTTTTCTTTACGATGAAAATTCAAGATTGCACATCACTACCAATATTCCTGCACTGCAGGCAAAATAAAACAGGAGAGATAAAATGCCTCAACATGATACTACACAAATCTCTCTCTCTCTCTAGTGGGACAGTAGAAGACTGACTTGTTTTTACTTCTTTTTGGCCCAAATGGGAGGCAGTGTAAAAGGTTAGCACTAGCTAGCCTGGAAATCCAGACCTAAATCCGAAAGATTAAGGGTTTGGCAATGAGTAATGAAAATGGCCCAACCCAAGCATGCATTTGAAAATCTCACTGCACGCAATTGGATAACACTACGACAAATCACAACAATACACGGGGTGACGTATCCAGAGCCCCATACGCTTAGCTACCAGAGGAGCTAACTGGTAGATTAAACTCTTAGCTACCAGATGAGCTAACTGGTAGATTAGACTCTTAGCTACCAGAGGAGCTAACTGGTAGATTAAACTCTTAGCTACTAGAGGAGCTAACTGGTAGATTAAACTCTTAGCTACCAGATGAGCTAACTGGTAGATTAAACTCTTAGCTACCAGAGGAGCTAACTGGTAGATTAAACTCTTAGCTACCAGAGGAGCTAACTGGTAGATTAAACTCTTAGCTACCAGATGAGCTAACTGGTAGATTAAACTCTTAGCTACCAGAGGAGCTAACTGGTAGATTAAACTCTTAGCTACCAGAGGAGCTAACTGGTAGATTAAACTCTTAGCTACTAGAGGAGCTAACTGGTAGATTAAACTCTTAGCTACCAGAGGAGCTAACTGGTAGATTAAACTCTTAGCTACCAGAGGAGCTAACTGGTAGATTAAACTCTTAGCTACCAGAGGAGCTAACTGGTAGATTAAACTGTTAGCTACCAGAGGAGCTAACTGGTAGATTAAACTCTTAGCTACCAGATGAGCTAACTGGTAGATTAGACTCTTAGCTACCAGAGGAGCTAACTGGTAGATTAAACTCTTAGCTACCAGAGGAGCTAACTGGTAGATTAAACTCTTAGCTACCAGAGGAGCTAACTGGTAGATTAAACTCTTAGCTACCAGAGGAGCTAACTGGTAGATTAAACTCTTAGCTACTAGAGGAGCTAACTGGTAGATTAAACTCTTAGCTACCAGAGGAGCTAACTGGTAGATTAAACTCTTAGCTACCAGAGGAGCTAACTGGTAGATTAAACTCTTAGCTACCAGATGAGCTAACTGGTAGATTAAACTCTTAGCTACCAGAGGAGCTAACTGGTAGATTAAACTCTTAGCTACCAGAGGAGCTAACTGGTAGATTAAACTCTTAGCTACCAGAGGAGCTAACTGGTAGATTAAACTCTTAGCTACCAGAGGAGCTAACTGGTAGATTAAACTCTTAGCCACCAGCGGAGCTAACTGGTAGATTAAACTCTTGCCATATCCGGTCTGCAAAACAGCAAAAACGCCGTCATCTGTTTAGCTCGCCTCTGGCCCGCCTATATCAGATACACTGATGTGATTGGTGCAGCTCGGCTACAAGGGCGTAGTGAATGAGTATCATTACTGAATGCCAGAGTGACTCGCTGAGCAAATTCAAATTGTGCTCTCGCGAGAACTCTGGATTTCCAGGGTAAGCACTAGCTTCCAAAAGTTGCTCAAAGCCGCCAGATAACGTCACATGCTTATTTGCTGTACATGTTGGTGACATCATTGCATATCATTTGACTGTGGTTACTCTGAGAAGCATGCATGAAGCATGCAAGTTAACTATAATATATTTCGCTTTTCCCCCCATTGCTAAATTTGTCACTAGTCGTTTTTTTCAGAAATAAAGCCGTTGAAGAGTCCCTAAATTTAGCGAGAAAGTCGCTAAATTTGCAACACGGATGGCAGGTCATAATGCAATAAAATTATGTTGGAAATTATTTCCTTTTGTTTGTTTTAAAGGCAACAAGCAATTTGTTGTGTGTTAGCAGAATACTGAAAGCAGCAGAAAGGCAGAACTGAGTACACTTTAATTCATTGCACGTACAGTAATATCACAATCGTTATCGCAGTAATCAACCACATTATCGCATATTGTCCTAATTTCGTGCAGCGCTAAAAAGATACCAAAGAGGTGATGTTGGGGAGTGGGATTTTGTGTGTGTGTTGCCCTCTAGGCTGAATCCCAAAACAACAAAACAACCCGACATGAAGTCTCTAGAGTTCTCCTCCGATCTTATCCAACCTGAGGTTGACACCATGCACTGCCACACACACACACACACACACACGCACACGCACACGCACACGCTTGGATGACTCCTCTTTTTTCTTCGTCTCTCTTCCTATTCTCAGTATTCCCCCTCACGTTGCGTCCTCTGCCCTTCCCTTTTCTACAATCTGTCGAAGCCTATTCAGCGTTTCTCTTTATCCATCTGCTCTGGAGATGCTCACTGTCTGCTCCCAGAAATGAAATGTCACCCTCTTCTTTGTTTCCCCGCATGTTCAAAGAGAAATTAGTGCCAGTGATAGAAATGTAAACAGCTTGTAGGGCGGTTAGAACAGGAAGTGATTTGTAGATATACACGTCCTTGCCACAGTCACCCCTGGCAGCCACTCAACTTTTCACCTAGTGTGTGTTTTCAGTTATTCAAATCTAATGTCTTTATGCTCTGGTGTTTTTTTATTTTTTCTATTTCCAGCAGTGGAGACCTTGCCGCCTGTAGAGTGAAGGTCACGGTTTAAATCCCACATCATTCACACTAACCCTAATGCAGACATGAACACGAGTATTAAGTCTCTCTCTCCCTCTCCCTCTCTCTCTCGCTCTCTCTCACACAAATTTCCTACAGACACTCTCAAATACATACTTAGAAGTCTTACACGCTTTTAATCTAAAACTGTTAAAGTCCAACTGAGATTACATTCTTTATTATGCAAAAGTGTCCTGTACTCTTTCCAGAAAAACAATCAGCCCATAAGTATAAAATAGATGCTATACTTTTGGTTTTCATGATGCATTTTCTCTTTATGCAAAGTTTATGACTTGACTTAAAGCAATAACATCACTGTTCTGTCGTCGGCTGAAACAATCTGAAACCGGTTTACTGCTGTGTAGGTTTTCGCAAAATGAAAAACAAGTACTGCAGAGGTCAAGAATCATACATATAAAATAGATATTTACAATACAAATATGAAAAATATATTTAAAAAAAAAGTGAAATGTTATAAAATGAGCTGTACAGTAACAATAGCAACCAGACAGTATCCCTCCACACAGCACAGACAGCCACAGACTTTAAACAACAATCCACTCTAGCTTTCTGGCTGATGTCTTCTTCTTATCTACAGGCACGGATACACACCTTGTGTCGCATCCCAATTCGCTAAACAAGCTTCCAAACAAATACCTCCCAGGGAAAATGCTCATCTATGCTGCATGCTAGATACTGTAGCCAATTAGCCAGCCTGTTATGCAGATTAAAACCAGCTTAAAAACATAGCTGCAAAAGTCAAAATTGGTCAGTTTAAATGCTAAATTATGTGATTTATATTGTATTCTTCAACGCCGCTGCTAAATAAACCTGACATCGGTCCTCAGCATGTATGTCACAGTTTGTTGTGCAAGTTTGTGTCTTCTTTCTGCCCGTACTGGAGCTTTTAATGAGAAGCTTTGAGGCTAAAGGAACATTTCTAAAGCATCTCCAGTATTATTTCCCTTCCTTTTAATAAAGAAAGAAACAATAACAATACATTTTAAAATCACTTTGACATCCTTTTTGGACTGAAAAAAAGAGACTTTTTGTGATTTCAGTTGACCTTAAACAGAAGAGAGCAAGACATGACTATAGCATTATTGGCTCAGACGCTAAACAAGAAAAGAGAGAGAACTAGGCAGGGCTGTAGTCAAGTCCACCTTTGTCGAGTCCAAAACAAGTTCAAGACCAGGACTAGTCGAGGCCGAGTCAAGACCGAGTCCACAGAGGTTCAAGTCCAAGTCAAGACCTAGTCCAAATAAGACAGTCAATATCGTAGAAAGAAAGAAAGGGTAAAATTAAGCCACATTATTTACTTAAAATATAAAATATGGCAAAAGTTCCCATTCTTGAACTTATTACTTGTGATGAAGTATCCAGAGTACAAAGTGCTCACTAACATTGTGTCTGTGGCCAAAATGAAAATGGTTGATGCCTGCTAACTGAGGAATATGATGCAGCCGGGCGTATACCAGGTGACCTCAATGACTGTTCTATATGGGTTCTGAATTATACCAACACCTGTTTTCTGAACGAGCGCGCTTCATCAATGGTTTTGTTTTGAAGGAGGAAGTTACTTTAGAACAAAAGCACATAGTGCTGGACTCGGTCGAGACCAACTAGAAGATTTGGCGAGTCCAATGGCCGAGTCCGCGACAAGTCCAAGTCCAAATACCAACGAGTCCAAGACAACAGAAAAGCATCTCAAGTCCGGACTCAAGTACTACAGCCCTGGAACTACAGTGCCTTGCGAAAGTTTTCGGCCCCCTTGAACTTTTCAACCTTTTGCCACATTTCAGGCTTCAAACATAAAGATATAAAACTGTAATTGTTTGTGAAGAATCAACAACAAGTGGGACACAATCATGAAGTGGAACGAAATGTATTGGATATTTCAAACTTTAACAGATAAAAAACTGAAATATTGGGCGTGCAAAATTATTCAGCCCCTTTACTTTCAGTGCAGCAAACTCTCTCCAGAAGTTCAGTGAGGATCTCTGAATGATCCAATGTTGACCTAAATGACTAATGATGAAAAATAGAATCCACCTGTGTGTAATCAAGTCTCCGTATAAATGCACCTGCTCTGTGATAGTCTCAGAGGTCCGTTTAAAGAGCAGAGAGCATCATGAAGAACAAGGAACACACCAGGCAGGTCCCAGATACTGTTGTGGAGAAGTTTAAAGCCGGATTTGGATACAAAAAGATTTCCCAAGCTTTAAACATCCCAAGGAGCACTGTGCAAGTGATAATATTGAAATGGAAGGAGTATCAGACCACTGCAAATCTACGAAGACCCGGCCGTCCCTCTAAACTTTCAGCTCATACAAGGAGAAGACTGATCAGAGATGCAGCCAAGAGGCCCATGATCACTCTGGATGAACTGCAGAGATCTACAGCTGAGGTGGGAGACTCTGTCCATAGGACAACAGTCAGTCATATACTGCACAAATCTGGCCTTTATGGAAGAGTGGCAAGAAGAAAGCGATTTGTTAAAGATATCCATAAAAGGTGTCGTTTAAAGTTTGCCACAAGCCACCTGGGAGACACACCAAACATGTGGAAGAAGGTGCTCTGGTCAGATGAAACCAAAATCTAACTTTTTGGCAGCAATGGAAAACGTTATGTTTGGCGTAAAAGCAACACAGCTCATCACCCTGAACACACCATCCCCACTGTCAAACATGGTGGTGGCAGCATCATGGTTTGGGCCTGCTTTTCTTCAGCAGGGACAGGGAAGATGGTTCAAATTGATGGGAAGATGGATGGAGCCAAATACAGGACCATTCTGGAAGAAAACTTGATGGAGTCTGCAAAAGACCTGAGACTGGGACGGAGATTTGTCTTCCTACAAGACAATGATCCAAAACATAAAGCAAAATCTACAATGGAATGGTTCACAAATAAACATATCCAGGTGTTAGAATGGCCAAGTCAAAGTCCAGACCTGAATCCAATCGAGAATCTGTGGAAAGAACTGAAAACTGCTGTTCACAAACGCTCTCCATCCAACCTCACTGAGCTCCAGCTGTTTTGCAAGGAGGAATGGGCAAAGATTTCAGTCTCTCGATGTGCAAAACTGATAGAGACATACCCCAAGTGACTTACAGCTGTAATCGCAGCAAAAGGTGGCGCTACAAAGTATTAACTTAAGGGGGCTGAATCATTTTGCACGCCCAATTTTTCAGTTTTTTATCTGTTAAAACAGTTTGAAATATCCAATAAATTTCGTTCCACTTCATGATTGTGTCCCACTTGTTGTTGATTCTTCACAAAAAATTACAGTTTTATATTTTTATGTTTGAAGCCTGAAATGTGGCAAAAGGCCGAAAAGTTCAAGGGGGCCGAATACTTTCGCAAGGCACTGTAGGTGCTCTAACAATCACTCATACCATTTGTTGTCAAATTCCTTAATCAGAAATCAATGAAATTACAGGTATTACACATTCTGTGTGCAGGTCGGACAGAAAAATCCGCCCCAGCATTCAGTTTTTTTCTCCCACACTCCTGTGAGGTCCAGAACAAATATATAAAATAACAAGATACTGATAAGATTCCTCACAGCGCTCCGATTGGTTTTCAATGTGAAAGCCAGGTGATATGTGTAATCAGTTAATCACTCTTTACAAACTGTTCACACACGGGGCTCAGCGGAGACACAAACGATTACATAATATCAGTTTCCATCGTTCAGGCTCCTGTTGTTTTAGACTTGGGGCTGTTTGGAAATGTCTTTCCTTTAACTTGAACCTGAACCTCTCTTTCTGTGAAGAATACGGTCTAAGATGCAGAACACGGACTTTGAAAACTTTTCTGTAGCAGGATGTCCTCTCGCTTGAGGTAGGAAAGAAAGGTTACATTACTGTTTTCAGTTGCAAGGGATTGTTTGAATTTTTTTTCTAATCTAGCATATCCAAAGGATGGTACCAAAAAAGACAATATGGTAGACCGCTATGCACGCCACATTTCTGAACCCTTAAACTAAAGTTATACTTTCCCTAGTCTACGTCGACGACGGTTCATTTACGGGATAATTCCGGTGCCACCGGACGTTCCGTCAGATGTCTCTCACTTTCCACTTTCTTTGAGTTACAGCTATAGTGCGTAGTTTCTGCCGCCCCCCCACAAGGAATTCCTCCTCCTCCACGCAGTTGCTAGTAGGACACGGAGGATTTAAAAAACATGGACTCTTCAGAAGAGGTCTTTATCTTCACTTGAGTTTCTGCTTGCGAAAGTCACCGGACGCCACAATCTTCTGAACATAGCCATACTGAGAAACACAGAGAGAGTTGTGTGGAGCTGATAGTCTTAATTAGCTTTGTAGCAACTCATTTATTTGGCAATGGCTCGAATGTAACGGACGTTCATTAATATCAAAAAGTTACGCACTAAAGCTTTAACTTTAAAGCTACATTGTGTAAGAATTTCTCCCATCTAGCAGTGAAATTGTATGACAACCAAGTGAATATTACTTTCTAGCCCCTCTCATTCCGAGCGCATTTTAACTCCTACGGTGGCCGTATTATTCCAAGAAGTATGACTTAGTCCGTGAGCATTCCTTCCAGTGTAATAATAGTTTTGTTATTTTGGTACCATTTCATTGCTAACATCAGCTATCAGGTTCCCAAACATATGCAAGCTAATGCTAGTAAAGGATCAGTGCTATCATTATTCTGTATATTGTATGAGATTGTAAGGCGATGTTTACAGCGTAGGAGAGAAACAACGGAGGTTTGTGTTTTTAATATATGTCTCTGAGCAGTATGAACAATGTCAATGAAACTGAAATGAGCTCTTAGTATCTCCATCGTTTACAAGCAGCTGTTCTAGCTGTAGCTAGTCTGTGTTACAACTGCACATGACGTGAGTTGTCTGCCAGGGAAATTACGACACATATGATTACGTTTATGTTACAAGGTAGACAATCCTTTTTCATCATTGACGCGAGGAAAAGTATCCTAGACGACATTCTAGCATTATGCACAACCATGCTTTAGTTAGCCAAGCAACTATAAAACTTTGAATTTACACAAACAGGGAGCGGCAGATTTTTGCAAATCGCACTACAGGCTGTAGGTGGTGCCAGATTTCTTTTTAATGACCTGCTTCATGTAGTTCTACTGGAACATAGGGTCAGTTTCAGCAAATATGACAGAAAGTTAGTTTTTTAAGTCGTACCTACTGCACCTTTAATGTGAATATCTTCTAGTTTCTTCACTCCACTGTGACAGTAAACTGAATATCTTTTAGTTGTAGAAAAATCAAGACATTTGAGGATGTCATCTTGGGCTTTTGGAAACACTGATCCACATTTTTTACCACTTTTTACACTTTATAGACCAAACAACTGATCAATTAATTGAGAAAATAATCGACACATTAATCAACTATGTAAATAATTGTTAGTCCGGGGTGACCTCTAGCCCAGTAAGAGCGTGCGCACCATGTAGGCTGAGTCCTTTGCAGCGGCCCGGGTTCGAATCCGACCTGCGGCCCTTTACTGTGTGCCATCCCTCATCTCTCTCCCACCGTTACTGTCTATCCACTGTCACCTTCAAATAAAGGGAACAAAGCCCCCAAAAAATGTATCTTAAAAAAATAAAATAATAATTGTTAATCGCAGCCGATTATAATTTTGTTTGCGTTACTGGTAGTACACTCAGAAATACGTTGATGTCCCTTCAAGACCCACTGGCCAATTTCCTACACTTAAGCACTTTAAGGTTGTTTATCTGAGTGGAGCCACAGTTTTCAGACCACTTTGTGTCACTTAATAGGATAAAAGTTGACATTTTCTATTGGAATAATCTTTGTTTTAATCAAGTTTATTTTGTATGAGGGACAGTGGATTAGTAAATAAATAGTTTTTTTTTTTTTTCCCACAAGAGGAGTCTTGTGTGTGCAAAGGTTACGAAACACAAGTCAGTTTTAAAAAAGGTCCAATGTGTAGGAATTTCTCCTATCTAGCGTTGAGATCATATATATCGCAATCAACTCTCTCGCACCACGCAGCTCATAGTACGTATTACATCTACGGTAGCCTTCACGCTTCAAAAAGCCGGTCTCTTGCTCTTTTCAATATCCTTTTTCTTTTTCTGGGCAAAGAAGAAGACTCCTGTTCCTGAAATTTGGATTTTGAATCTGTGTGGTCCTCCATGTTTCCTTCTTCACACTTGCCGGGGACCGGGAAGCTACGATACCCGTTAGCAGCATTAGCAGCACCTGGGAGTTTATCATGCGACAGCGAAAACGCAAAAGATTGAGCAGTATGACCTGTATGTCCCTTACCGGCTAACGTATTTCAAGATGGAGCATGAATATGGAGCGTCTACTCCAGTTCATGCAAACGCTAATGTAAAATGTCAAGCCAATAGGAATACTTGGAATTGATGGTGGTGGTAAATATTCATGAAAAAGTTTGTGAACAGGCAACACTGATTTTCATAATGAACAACTAAACACGTTACACACTGGACCTTTAAATTTCCTGCAATATTATTTCACTGCCATCACCGAAGTGTTCTCTGGCACAGCCCCTACTCTTGCTGCGCACCTGCCAGTTATCTGCAATCAGCATACCTGTCTGCAATCACGCCAACAACTCTGCACCAACAGCCAGTCAGCCTGAATATTCCACTTAGACCCTGAAATGAAGAATAATATAAATGTATTGATTTTGCTATATTGCAGGCAAAAAAGGACTATAGCTCTCATCTGGAAGAACACAGAGGCACCTACAATTGGTGCTTGGATCACGAATATGGTGCAATGGACAGAGAGGCAAATTGGGGGTGTATGAGAAAATCTGGAGGCTGTTTGACTGGTTTGTAAAAGACGAAGACATAGGGGAGCTGCTACTGTGATACTGTCATAATTTGCTTTTTGGATGTTGTAGAACGGCAGAGGTTGAGAGAGACATTTTATATTGTGTGTGTGTGTGTGTGTGTGTGTGTGTGTGTGTGTGTGTGTGTGTGTGTGTGTGTGTGTGTGTGTGTGTGTGTGTGTGTGTGTGTGTGTGTGAGAATTAATAAAAACATTGTTTAAAAAAAAAAAAAAAAAAAAAAGTATTGCTGTCAAGTACTTTATACAAGTCTGCCGCAATGAATGCCGCCTTGTAGAGCTTCTTGTGTTGTAAATTAATTTACATTACAACAATATCAAACTCTCAGATCTGTATCTGACTCAAACATTCACATCTGCTGTCTGGAATCATTTTGGAGAAACTCTGCTACATTCAGGAAATTCTTTTCAGCTTTAAGATGAAATAATCTACAAGACAAGCAGCGGAAAACACAAAGGCACTCTTTGTCTCAGCGTTTGTACTTGAAATAACAGTAGCATCCTCCTCAACACTTTAGCTACAGTGTGCAAGATCTGACAAGGACAGCTGGGTAATGTGTGTGGCTTTACAATTTGAAGATGCCGTCCAGAACCTTCAGCATCCACAATGAATGCGGCCTTGTAGAGCTTCCTCGGTTGTCTGGAAAGAGTCGATTTGCATTTAAGGCTGCACTTTGTGCTGATTTTTGTCATGAGTCGTGAGGTGTTTCAGAGCTTTGTCTCCCTGGCAGTCACACACACATTAAACTGCGGAGCAGCAGCTGTGATGAGGTGGTGTGTGTTCCCGGAGAGATGTGGCACCAGCAGCGGGATGATACTGGGAGACAGAAGGCTCTCAGTGGCCCAGATTGCTTTGCATACTAAATCACAGGCGATACATTGTCATTACTCTTGACCGGTTTCCAGGAGAACGTTGTTTAGAAATCATTGTTGGCTTCTCGGCACAGCAGGAGAGGGATGGAGAATTAGAGCGAACGCAACAAAGTGAGAACAATAACGCCAAGACAAACAAATATCAAAGTACCACTGAATGAAGGACGGGGGAGGACAAAAGAAAACACAATGCAGAGTTTCATACGCTGCGCAAGGAGGCAGAGTGGGATAAGAAACTGAGAAGGAACAAAAATAAACTCGTATCAGGTTCCCACTATGGCCTTGATATGAAATTCCATGACTTTTCCATGACTTTCCATAATAGAGTGGAGGCACATCTGGGCAAATGTATTTATTTTTAAACTTGTATGGTTTTTATGGTTCTGTTTCTAAGGTCACGATGAGTTATAGAGAGAGATGTATTTATTGAACTAAAAAATAAAGAGTTTACTTGCAAAATATAATGTGCAAAAACAATTGCTTCTCTCGATTGCATTGTTTCTGTGATCGCTAGAAGCCGAAATCGAAATAGCAATCAAAATCCGGTTAATTGCACAGCCCCCTAACGCATCGATTGCTATTTAAATTCCCAGGAATTTGGTGACCACTGGACACCCTGCAGTAACACTAAACACTGGCGGTCAAACTGTGAGACATCAGAAGGCCCTGACGGTGTCCTTACAGCAAGCAGTCAGGCTGCACACCGGCCTGTCAGGGAGACATCAAACCATGGTTCCCCCTGAGCCTCAACCTGTGTGTGTGTGTGTGTGTGTGTGTGTGTGTGTGTGTGTGTGTGTGTGTGTGTGTGTGTGTGTGTGTGTGTGTGTGTGTTTTAATCCCACTCCGCTTTCCCCTCCCAGGCCTGAGTGACTGCCGTGTCTACGGCGGAGCCTCACGTTTGCCTTCTGGTCTATTCCTGAGTAATGCTGTAAGCTCATCGCTGATGGTTTTCTGCGGGAACATTAATACAACAGCCTGAGCATCAATGGGTTTAACTTGATTGACATTAACGTCCCTTTAACACGCTCTTTATACGTGATGAAGCGGCGCTCTGGCAACCGCTCCAGCTCATCTGGCGGCGATGAATCACAATGCATGAATGAGTGAAAACCAGCCTGAACGATGGAGGAGGAACTGTCAAACAGTTACAGACTTTTCGTTTAGTTTTGGCACATTTGTGGGTGTTGTTGTTATTGCATTGACTGGGAGACATGGCTTTTCTGCTGTGCTCTCAAAACACACACAAGTACAACCGAATATACACTTCTCTATTGAAAAGATACTCACCCAATTTCACAACTTAATTAGCTGGAGAGAAAATTATAGTTTAAAGTTATGATAAGCTTGTCTTCCTATTCGGTTTTGCTTTTCTCCGGCTGAACATCCTGAAGGAGCACCAGCAGGCTTTTTTCTTAAGCCAGCCAAGCACACAAAGTTATTTTCTTATTAAACTAGAGAAGAAGGGAGAGTTATTTCTGGCTTCAAGGGTCAATAGGACTGGCCGTTGGAGATTTTAAGGGTTGGATGGACGTGGAACTCTCCCGGATGAATCATCAGTACAAAAGATGAACAACATGGAAAAAATATTGCTCTTCAATTTAAAAAAAAGAAAGAAAAATAAGATACAAGTTGTGGAATAATGTAATGTAACAATCCTGTGAAAACCATCTTTAAAACTTTTCGTGACAAAAATAGCACTTCTGGGGGTGAATGGTAAGTCCATATAACGATGGATGGATCTCTGAACGGGCCCACCAGGCACAAACCCAGGGGCCCAAGGGTCCAGGGGCCCAATGGGTCAGAGGCCCAAGGGTCCAGGGGCCCAAGGGGTCAGGGGTCCTGACTCACAAAATGGAGGGGGAAAAAAAACGATCACAAAGAGACACAAAACAACTACAAAGAGACACAATTACTACCAATAAACATAAATAGAATTCAAAATGACCACAGACACCCAAAGCTACTACAAAGAGATGCACAAAACAACAAAACCACCATAAAAAAAGATTCCAAACGAATACAAAGAGACGCAAAACCCCAGAAAACCACAAGGAGGTGCAAAAGTCTAAAAAATAGACACAAAACGACTACAAATGTCCCAAAACGACACAAAACCACCACGAATGACTCAGAATAGATGCAAAACCACCAGAAAAAGACAGAAAAGGACTATGAAGAGACGCAAAACAACCACAAGATGACCACAAAGAGACACGAAACGAGCACATAAGAAAAGTCACAACTAAAAATAGATGCAAAACCACCTCAAAAAGATGCAAATCAACTAAAAATATACGCAAAATAACTACAAGGAGACACAAAACGACCACATGAAAAAAGTTAAAAACGGCTAAAAATAGATGCAAAATGTAGTGATTGCAAAACGACTACGAAGAGACGTAAAACAACCACAAGATGACCACAAAGAGACACGAAACGACCACATAAGAAAAGTCAAACAAACAACTAAAAATAGATGCAAAACCACCTCAAAAAGATGCAAAACAACTAAAAATATACGTTAAAGTACTACAATGAGACACAAAACGATGCAAATCGATGCAAAATGACCACAAAGGGATGCAAAATGGCAGGACTGGAGCACTACCGCAGGTCCTTCATTCCAGCAGCAGTCAGACTCTTTAATGCAACATCATAATGTAGCACTGCAAGCTGTTTCTGCAATATGAGCCATCACTGGACAATATTTTGCACACTGCATATTTATTTATTTATCAATCACTCTTTGCTACCTCCAACTGTGCAATATGTCATCTCTACTCATCCAGACCTTACTCCTCTATTCATCTGTGTTTATATACGGTCTGTTTATATAAAGGGTGTTTATTGTGTAAATGTGCTTGTTTTATTACTATTATTATTATTATTATTATTATTATTACTAATTCTATTTTTCCATTTCTATACTTTATGTATATTTTTCCGCCTATGTCTACTGAATGTGTATTTGTGTTATTCTGATGTGTGTACATTTTTTTCTTTTGAGCTGCTGTAGCACAGGAATTTCCCCAGTGTGGGCTTAATCTAGTTTATCTTAAAAGTAGAGTCTTTGAGACTTAGTTTGGGTCTCTTGTTCCTATGTATACAGGGCGGGGGGGTCTCTGACATGTCTGTGCCCTGGGGCCCATTGTCTTATAATCTGTCCACATATATAACCGATTCGACCCTTTGTTGCATGTCAGACCGTCTCTCTCTCTTCTCATTTCCTGTCTGTCTGTTTCTGTCTACATTAGCAACTGTACAATAAAGGCAAAGATGCCGAATAAACATCCCTTTCTTAGCTTTGTGACCATGTATGTTTCAGATAAAGTCCAATGAGTTTTGAAATGGTTTATTTAGCCTCTGAAGTAGGAAACATTTTCTCAACCCATTAGAGGTGCACGATTCAGAAAATGTCACGATTCAATTCGATATAGATTTTTAGGCTCACGATTCGATTCAAAAATCGATTCTCGATTAAGAAAAATGATTCACAGTATTTAAACGTAGTTACTTTTCCCATGTGATTGCCGTAGACATACTATTCCAAAAAAATAATTAAAATGTACTTCTTTTTTTAAAAATATGAATCAATTTATGGAATTCTATGACTCGATTTTGAATCGGTAGAGCTTCAATCGCGATTTGAATATGAATCGATTCTTTTGCACACCCCTACAACCCATATTCAAAAATCACCAAGTAGGGCTGCAGCTAATCTGCCGATTCATTTTTCTATTTAAACACTCTAAATATTTAATTTACGGTCATATTTAACACAAAAAAAGCAAATTGTCATATTTGAGAAACTGGACCAGAGAATGTTTGCTTGAAAAAATGACCAATACATTTTTTGTCAATCGACTGATCGATTAATCGTTGCAGCTCTGTCTCGATTTTTGGAGATACAAGGTTTTTACTGGTCAGTGACAAAATTACACAATGTAGTTAAACCTACAAAGATATTCAGTTTACAATCATATAATCAAGCAGAATATCGTCACGTTTCATAAAGCTGGATCTAGAAAATGTTTGGGATCTTTGCTTAGAAATGACTGAAACGTTAATTATCAAAACTGTTGCCGATTATGTGTCTAATCTAACGTCAAATAAAAATCTGACCAAGAATTTGGTGCCAACTGTCAGTCTTAGGCAGTCATTAATAATCTGACATATTTCGGAGGATTCTGAAAGGTTCTGTATTGATACCCAGCCCCGGCTGTCACAGCTGATCGGGCCTGTCACTGACATCACGCCTCTCATCGGTTCATCCTTTCATGCACTTCCTCCCCAGCAGCAGTCAAAGGACTCTGTTCAGCTGGGTCTTCCAGATGGGACTCGCTGGGCTGACTCCCAGCTGCTCATACAGTACAGATGCATCAAAATGTGAGAAGGTCCTAAACCTCGTTTAGCAATCTTTAAAAGGGATAGTTTGACTGTTTTGAAGTGTGGTTGTATGAGCTTCTTCTCCATAGTCAGGAGGAGGGTCTGGCTAGTCCACACATAGCATTCCGCGATAAGAGAAAAACGTGCATTTCTTTAAACCAATCACAATCGTCATGTGTTTTTAGTCCTATGTTCAAAAGTTGTACCGACACAGAAGCTAAGCAATGTACTGCTGTGGACGGGGGTAGCAGCTAAACACATTTTACACACTAAACACATATATCTGTTTAAGTGTACGTTATATTTAGAATATTTTACCTTGCTGTCAGACAGGTCTTTACGACGGGGAACTGAAGCCGTTATCTCTGCTCTCTTCAAAGCCACCAGACTCCTTTGACAAAAACGGTAATTTTACCTCGCAGAACATGGGAGTTGCTGCTCTACCGCTGCCTCCATCAGTTTGTTTGTGTTATTGTGTGACTTTTGTGTTTTCAAGGGGTTTGTTCGGATTCACCAAAGTCAGACAATAACACAAACAAACCAACCGATCGAGGCAGCAACTCCTGTGTTCTGTGAGGTAAAATTACTGTTTTTGTCAAAAGGAGTCTGGTGGCATTGAAGACAGCAGAGATAACGGCTTCAGTTCCCCATCGTAAAGAGCTGTCTGAAATGTTTAAAATGCATTTAGCTGCTGCCCCCCCCCCCCCCGTCCACAGCAGGACAGTACTTAGCGTCTGTGTCGGTACTCCTGTCTGTTTCTCCAAACTGGGGGGCGTGCCGACCGCCATCTACTGTAGCTAACACACTGAGTACGGAGAAGTAACTCAGCCCCACTTCAAAAGATCTGAACTATCCCTTTAACATCCTCCTCCTGTCTGATTTCAGACAAGGTGACACATAACCTGAGGCGGAGCGGATATGTTAGACATAAATGATCCCCTAACATGATCCTCACTTCCCCACCCGGCTCCTTCGGTGACCTGCAACCTGAGCACAGGTGAGTGTGGAAAAGCTATGTCTACTTTACTACATGTCAGAGAGAAATATTGTACTTTTTACTCCACCACATTCACATGACAGCTGCAGTTACTTTTCATATGAAGATCTGACCTGAAACAACATGATATATATTGTGTAGAAATGTATAGAAATGCATCACATTATTAAAAATTAAACCTGTGGTTCCCTGTGCTTTTTGGCTTGTGGCTCCTTAAATGTATTTGGCCCTTTGACAACTTTCAGATATCTACTGTATAAGAGACATTTTCCCCTCTAAACTCCTGAAATGGTTTCATTTAAATAACTGTTTGAGGTCCATCCCAGTTTTTAATCTGGTGACCCTTCGGTGGGATCCGACCCTGCACTGAACTAAACAAACCGATATCAAGTAATTAAATCCAGCTCCACCTTGGCCTGATTTACACACTGATGCATCATATTAACAATCTAATGATGTCACATATAATAATATATCAGTCACAGAGGACATTTTTCCAGAACAAGTACTTTAAGTACATTCTGCGAATCACACTGATGTACTTATACTTCAGTAGGAGTTTAAATGCAGGACGTTTACTTGTAGGGGAGGTTTTTTGTTTTTTATTTGCATTTTACCCAAGTTAAGGATCTGAGAAATTCCTCCACCACTGTTCCAGACTAGACCAAGGCCATACTTGTATATTAAAGATAAGAGTACACCCTGATGACGTTAATCTGCAGTGTGTGAGGGTGTGCATTTGTTTCTAATATTCCCACAGAACATTCCAGCAGAGACTTTCTTGGTATTTAATCCTTTCAAAATGTGTTAAGGCACATTCTTATAAGTGGGAAACTAATCCTTAAGGACCTTTTAATTGCATGTTTTATGAATCACCATGCAGCAGCAGTTCAATGTCACACAGAAAAGCAAAGGCTCAGAAGTCCAAAGTTGTGTTTCACTTTTGCACAGCTATCCTATCATCTGAGAATGTGGTGTGGCTACACTGAAACCTCAGCCAAAGCACAAAGACGGAGAATGTGGAAATTGTTCGTTGTTTGAAATTACGCACACGTGACGCGCGTAAAAAGGACGCGAAAAGAGGGATTATTGGCGGACTTGTGCCACAAGGTGTGCAGCTGTCAAACCCCTGTATGGCCTTAGAGGACGCAGGTGAGGAGTAGACTGGTCTGTGAACCGTGGCTGTGTTTGGAGGCTAAATTAAACCCGACCTCCCAACGCTGTGTCTCCATTTTTCTAACTCTAGCTTCACTTATTTTAAGAGATTTCTCACATTAAGGTGCTATTTTACGCCATCATTCCCCAGACATGCTTATATTCCCTTGAGGGGGAGCTTTACGTGTAAAATGGAGCAAAGACAACTGGAAGCATGTCATGTTTTCTTACTTTGATGATGCTGCTCCGGCGAGGTGCTGCCTTTAACGAATCCAGGAGAATGGTGTCGGTGTCCTGGCCGCCACCGGGGAGGATGACACCGCTCCGCCGGCCGCGGGACGCTCTCGGCGGGACGAACTCCGGCGCTCCGTCGCTGCACAGCCCGTCTCCATCGCGCTCAGACATGTCGACGGGAAAGGCACAAAAAAAAAAAGGGAGCGCTCGATTTATAAAACACCGTGTGAGAAAAATTAATCAAGTCGTTGTATCTGACCCGAATAAAGTTTGACTTGGCTGCACGTGGATGCCATTTATTAAAGGAGAAATGGGTTTTCCTAAAGCAGCAGCCGCCCAGACAGACTGGAGGAAACTAATCTCTCCAATTTCGTTAATTATGAACAGCTTCTCATAGTCACTGAACAGCGAGCCGTGTTGACTTCAGTCCATTCCTGCTCCACTCAATGAGAGTCGCTGCTGAAATCAGAGCATCACACGCACTATACAGTGGCGACTTGGATGAAAACTGGGCATTGGTGCGCTCCCCGGATGCGCGCAACAAGTCTTCACCGTGCCCAGTCTCGCTCGCTTGTTCTCGAGGCGGCGAATACAGTTTGTGAATCATAAAAATGTGGAAAGCTTCAGTGCGTGACGAGAAATAATGTACGCGACGTGATGTTGGTGGGGGAAAAATGTTTAAAAACAATCCAGCGTTGACTACACGGCTACCCAAAACCACCCTAATGTTACTCCTCTTCTCCCCCCCCCAAAACACACCGATGTCAAAGTGCAGAAAGGAGCTAACTTCCGCTGCGGTGTGCGTCGAGAGAAGATCCGTCCATGTGTCAGTGCGGAGCCCGTTGCTCTGACTAAACAGCTTCTGTGCTCGGCTCGGTTGTACCCAACAGCAACAACAGCCGACTTTTGACGAGAACAGGGAACACAATTGACAGTCGCACCGCCTCTACCCCCGCCACCCCTCCCTTCATCCTTGCCAGCCAGCCCCTCCCACAGCCCGCCCGAATCGTGACCGAGTCTCCGGGGTGGCCAATGAGCTCCGTCGCTGAGAGATTTGGAAGCAGTCGGAGGCGCTGATTGGTGGAGAGTCTCGAGTCCAAGGGGACTGGGAGAGCCTCCTTTACCACTTTTAAAGACAATCGACCAGGCATTGGGAGCACTGGAGGGGGTGCAGGTACAGTAGAAACCCCAGGGAACATGGGCACTAATTGGATATTGTTTGAATATAATTGTTTTTGCTAATCTCTTAAAAATGATGAGAAACTAGATTCAATTAGATTCACTTTACTGCCTCATTGTCTTCTCCCAAAGTACAGCAAATCTGTTTACAATGCACGTAACAGCACACCATTAAAACATATATATATATATATATATATATATATATATATATATATATATATATATATATATATATATATATACTGTATACATATACTGTATATATATATATATATATATATATATATATATATATATATATATATATATATACTGTATACATATACTGTATACATATACTGTATATATATATATATATATATATATATATATATATATATATATATATATATATATATACTGTATATATTTATTATAATACATGGGTAGGTAGCACCAAATACATTATAATACAAGGCAGTAAATCTTTAAAACAAAAAAATTGAAAAAAAAAAAAAAAAAGTCGATGGTCAAAAAAGCAGAAGTCGATGGACAGAAAATTAACTGGCAACCTTTTTGATAAACAGTTAATCAATGATGTCTTGTTTTCAAGCAAAATGCAGAACAATCACGCCCTGGCCCCAGCTACCTATCATTCATCCCCATGTAGCCCCCAGGTCTCTCAGATCCAGCCAAGGTCTCCTCCATGTCCCATGGTCCCAGCTTAAGCAAAAAGGTGACGGAGCCTTTTCTGTTGCTGGCCCTCAAGCTGTGGAACCAACTGCCACCTGACATCAGAAAGGCCCAGTATTACAGTATTCAAAACCAGGCTCAAAACTCACGTATTTACAATGGCCTTCTGTGTGTTTTAACTGTCTTACCCTGTTATGTCTGTAACTAAGTGTTTGTCTCTTGATGTCGTCTTAGCTTAAATCACTGATATGTAAGTGTATTTATTTTATTTTTCATTATTCTGTGGCTAATGTGCTATGTACAGCACTTTGGTCAGTGCAAGCTGTGTTTAAATGTGCTATCAAAATAAATTTTACTTACTTTCAATTTGATGGTTTTAGCTTCAAAAACATTAAGACAACATTTCACTACTCGTCCATCAGTGAGACTGATTATGTGGAAGTGTCTTAAATAGCAAGGTTTTAGGGGAGAGGCATGTGTTTGGGAAGTACTGAGCGTACGACTGACTGATCGAGACTTGGATTATACCGCAAGACGTGTGTGAGAGTTTTTAAACGGATGATTTGATATAGTTATGCTGTTGTTAAACTTGGCTGCCTCTCACTTTTCTCCGTTTATTGAGTCTCCGTTCACCGTGGAGGAGACTGTCATCCCACGAAAAATGCTACCATAAGTTGTTTGTTCAAGCAGCAATTCCGACTCATATATACGTTTTAGTGGTGGCGGCCTCTAGTGGTTGTAGTAATAATGACAGGAGCAAAGCAGGAAGTAAAGTGACAAAATATATACCGTAATAGCGCCAAATTTGGCATAAGGAGGCAGGTTGGGCTGGTGGATGAGTCAACTAATTTTATACCAGATTTGACAGATCTCCCTGCCCTCCCCCTTCCCCTTGCCCTTCCAGGTGGGATCTGGGTGTCATCACCACACAGCCTCATAATTATGAAGTCCCACTCAGGGAGGAGGACAACAGTGCCCCTCAAAATCAAACCCCCTTTGATATTGAGGAGAAGGACGTGTACTGGCTATTTAGCCAGCAGAATGTAAGGAAAACAGGTGGCCCCAATGGGATCTCGCCTGCCACCCTGAAGCACTGCACCAGTCAGCTCGCCCCAGTTTTTACAGACATTTTTAATCAGTCGATTGTCTTATGCAAGGTCCTGGTTTGTTTAAAGTCATCAACCATTATTCCTGTAGCGAAGAAGAACAGTGCCGTGGGCCTGAATGACTACAGACCGGTGGCCTTTACATCAGTGGTTATGAAATGTCTTGAGCGGTTGGTTCTGTTCCATCTCAAACCCATCACAGCTCCCCATCTTGATCCACTGCAGTTTGCTTACAGGGCAAACCGCTCAGTGGATGATGCAGTCAACTTAGGCCTGCACTATGCTCTGGACCACTTTGACTCTCCTGGCTCCTATGAAAGGATGCTGTTTGTAGATTTCAGTGCCGCCTTTAACACCATCCTACCCGAGCGGCTGCGAAGGAAGCTGTCACTGATGGGGGTGGAACCCTCTATCTGCCGCTGGATTATGGATTTTCTCAGCAACAGACAACAGCATGTGCAGCTCGGCCAGCACATGTCTGATCCCCGGTCCACCAACATTGGAGCACCTCAGGGGTGCGTGCTGTCACCATTTCTCTACTCACTGTACACCAATGATTGCACTTCCAACAACAGTTTCATCAAGTTCATTCAATTTGCAGACAATACCACCTTGGTTGGGCAATGACGAGTCTGCTTATAGGCAGGAAGTGTCTCATCTGGTTGCGTGGTGTGACAAGAACAATCTGGAGCTTAACCAACAAAAGACAATGGAAATGGTGATAGACTCCTTTCTCCCACCCCTAACCATCAAGAGCTCTGTTGTTAAGGAGGTGGAGTCATTCAAATTCCTAGGCACTGTCATCACCAACAACCTGAAATGGGAGGAAAACAGTTCCTCCTTTATCAAGAGGGCTCACAGTGGAATGTTTTTCTTATGGCAGTTAACCAAACTGAATGTCTCCAGCTCTGTTCGGTCTAGGTTTTACAGAGCCACTGTGGAAAGCCTTCAGTCAACATCCATTATTGTATGGTTTGTCTCAGCATCGGCCCAGGCGAAGAACAGACTGCAGCGCATTGTGCGCACAGCATTGACAGCTGTCAATCAGTGACCTGTATGAGGCCAGAGTCAGGAAGAGGGCAGCTAAAATTGCTGTTGATCAGTCCTATCCAGCAAGAGACATTTTTAGGCTGCTTCCCTCAGGAAGAAGGTCCAGTGCGATGAGGACAAGGAGGACAATTTGTTAATTTTTAAACCGCAACTTTTTTCCAAGAGCCATTTCCCTCCTGAATAGCTGATCCACAAGCGTCGGAAGCAAGTAGAAAACAAAATGGCGGAGAGACTAGAACGACTCATTCTGTCAGTGTCCAAATGTCCAATTCTCTATGACCTCTCATCTGAGGGCTATAGAGATATAAACAGAAAGGCTGCTGCGTGGAGAAAAGTTGCCCACGATGTTGATTTGTCAGGTCAGTTAAATGTGATATAGGGTTATAATGTCAATAGTTTGATGTCTGTTGCTAACCAACTTAGCCACAGCAGGTATCCTATGCATTGTTTCTGCACGGAAGAACTTTTCTCATACTCCAAAATGAATTGATTACATGACAACATTGTTATGAAATCATTATTTATTTTATTAAAAGTTAAGAATTCAGATTTGTTTATCAGTACCATAGCAACGCTAACTTCCGCTCGGATTGTCGGATAAGAACCGTCCGTTGCCTGTCGTACGAGTTCAACTTTTTTAACGCATCCGGATGATTTGGCATCGGTTCGGACCCATTCGCATGCGGTCTGCGAATCTCCATAGGAAATGAATGACTTCCGGTTGTTTTGCAGCCGTATCTACTGTGTCAATACTGCGTTAAATATGAGGAGGGAAAATATGCTATGCTACGCTCGTATGAGAGGGTAGGAATGAACAACCTATTCGGAGGACTTGACAAAGTTTTCTTCCTGAATTTTAAGGCAAGACTTGGTGAGTAATCGATATACAAATTGTTTTATGCAGGTGCAATATTTATTTTTAGTTTAATAAAACATTATGGGTCGTTCTCCAAGTGTAAGCAACTTTTATCTGCAATTCGTTCAAAATGATTCATTTTAAGAGTTACACCAAGCATCAAACTTTTCAAGGATGGTGTGGCTCTGAAGTAATACACAAATGCAAATGATCCTCTTTGTTGTGAGACTGTCTTTATATCTTCGTGTGAATTTAGATGTCTGAACTCTGACCACTTCCTGTTGTCCAATTGGAGTTGGTTCAGAGTGACAGGCAGACTGGTAAAGATTGATGTGTAGAGGTATATTAAAACTGTGAGACATTATTCATCCCTGTGGTGAAATTGCCTTTTTCTCTCTTGGGGCTCTTCCAGAGAGGTCAGGTGTCAGGGTCAGGGAGGCAGCAGCTCCTCCTGGAAGGAGCTGACAGGGATTAAGTGTCTTGCTCAAGGACACTTTGGCAGGGCAGATTGTTGCACACACGGACACTTGAACCCTGGTTGTCTTGGTAACGTACAGGCTCTCTAATAGATGGTAGGCCTACTTTTATAGTTGCTACGTATAGTTGTACGTGGAAAGATTATGGAGTAGCTCAGCTGTTGAAAAAATACAAATTATGATGTGTAAATATATATTTACACATCATATTTTGTATTTTTATATGTGTTTAGCAGGGTTACGTATTGGTGCAAGGCTGACCTTTAGTATCAACAGTAGTGGAAGAAGTATTCAGAAGCTTTACTTCAGTAAAAGTGTTAATACCTCACTGTAAAAATACTCCACTACAAGTAAAAGTCCTGCATTCAAAACCTTACTAGAAAATGTATGTTTCAGCTTAATGTAGTTAAAGTACTTTAATGACTCATTGTGCAGTAAAATGTTCCCTGTGGAGACACAGCGATTTAAAAAAAAAACTTTACGCATGTCACGTTCAGCATCACGGACGTAACCGGAACAGTGTTAGTGAACAGTGTTTTCTGTTGGAGATGGTAAGTCCCTTTGGGGTGGACTTTGGGCTTTTTCACTTTGTAAACCTATAACATGTACAAAAAAGATATATAACACAATAAAGGAAAGGGAAAGCTAAAAAGCATAATATGAGCACTTTGAGTTTCTAAACTTAAAAAGTAGTGTTTATGCCTAAACCTAACCAAACTGCGACAGTTTCACAACGTTGAAGACTGCGACCAACGTTCTCTGGTTTAGATATGAGGCTGTATTTCAGCCACAGCTACAGGCGCTATTTTATGAAACGCTCCTGTCGTGTTGGAGGGTTAGGAACAAATGACCCATATCATCGTATGGTTTGGAGGACTTGTTGGCCCTGTCAGTGTCTTCCTCTTCTATCTGATGTTTCTGGATTAATATTCCTGCTGCATTCATGGTTATGTTGCATTTTACTGCTGTAGATGTTTTAAGGTTGTGCTCATTTTAACTCCTTCATATACTGTTGGGTAGTTTAATCTACAACAATGCATCACATTCTGTAAGATGATCATGTCTGTAGCGTCTGTAGCTGTCCTGTGAGAACCACGTACCTCTAAAAAGTTTTAAAACTTTTCATGGTGTCAGAAAAACAGCTGTTTTCAGCTTTGTGACGATGCTTTTTCCAGCTGATCCGAGAGGCTTTTTAAAGACTTTATTTAGCTTAAGAAGTAGGAGGATTTTCTCAACTCGTAAAGGAACTTCAGTTTATCACAAACATTCAACATCAATCTGGAGATACGTGGTTTTCACTGGAAAGGAAGGGGATGGAAAAACGTCATCTGAAAAGTAACTTAAGCTGTCAGACAAATGTAGTGGAGTAAAAAATACAATATATACCTCTAGATTTGGTAGAGTACAAGAATAAAGTTACATAAAATGGAGATACTTAATTTGTATCTAAATATTTAGTAAATGTGAGTTACATTCCACCTCTGCTCTAAAACACCATCATGCAAAACATATTTAGTGGAAAATCAAAGTCCTTCAGAAAAATATATCTCTTATTTGAAATAATAAACCTTTATCCCACAGGGATAACGAGATGAAGGCAACCGCGTCTCCAAAGAAAAACACACATCCTAAATCCCAAATGAACTTTGAGCCTTTTTTAATACAGTGGAAACACTTTGAAGGGAGTTAAGACTTAAACTCCCTGAATCCCCTGAATTATTTTTTGAAGGTGTTTTCGTGAGCAGATACGAGTGTGTGTGTGTGTGTGTGTGTGTGTGTGTGTGTGTGTGTGTGTGTGTGTGTGGGGGGGGGGGGACCTTGAGCCACACAGCTGTGGAATGTGGTCAGCTGGTGAGGCCTATTAGTGCACGGAGCTTACAAGTCGCGCCTCACTGTAAGTATTCGTGGAGCCAGAGTTCTTTTGCGGAACAACAGAATTTGCCATGTTTGTATTTTCTCAGAACGATAGAAAAAGCCCAGAACAGAATGTGGAGACTCTGCTGCCACGTGTTGCTTCCCACACAGACTGTACAAGAAATACTATTATTTGTTTATAGGTATATGCGGATTCCGTCCTGGTCGTGGAACAACGGATCAGATCTTCACTCTCGCAAGGATCCTGGAGGGAGCCTGGGAGTATGCCCAACCGGTCTACATGTGCTTTGTGGATCTGGAGAAGGCGTATGACCGGGTACCCCGGGAGATACTGTGGGAGGTGCTGCGGGAGTATGGGGTGAGGGGGTCCCTTCTCAGGGCCATCCAATCTCTGTCCGACCAAAGCGAGAGCTGTGTCCGGGTTCTCGGCAGTAAGTCGGACTCGTTTCAGGTGAGGGTTGGCCTCTACCAGGGCTGCGCTTTGTCACCGATCCTGTTTGTAATATTTATAGACAGGATATCGAGGCGTAGTCGGGGTGGAGAGAGGTTGCAGTTTGGTGGGCTGGGGATCTCATCGCTGCTTTTTGCAGATGATGTGGTCATGATGGCATCATCGGCCTGTGACCTTCAGCACTCACTTGATCGGTTCGCAGCCGAGTGTGAAGCGGCTGGGATGAGGATCAGCACCTCTAAATCGGAGGCCATGGTTCTCAGCAGGAAACCGATGGAGTGCCTTCTCCAGGTAGGGAATGAGTCCTTACCGCAAGTGAAGGAGTTCAAGTACCTTGGGGTCTTGTTTGCGAGTGAAGGGACTTTGGAGAGGGAGATTGGTCCGAGAATTGGCGCAGCGGGTGCGGTATTACACTCCATTTATCGCACCGTTGTGACGAAAAGAGAGCTGAGCCAGAAGGCAAAGCTTTCAATCTACCGGTCAGTTTTCGTTCCTACCCTCACCTATGGTCATGAAGGATGGGTCATGACCGAAAGAACAAGATCCAGGGTAGAAGCGGCCGAAATGGGTTTTGCGTCGAAAGGAGCCAGTTGAGGTGGTTCGGGCATCTGGTAAGGATGCCCCCCTGGGCGCCTCCCTAGGGAGGTGTTCCAGGCACGTCCAGCTGGGAGGAGGCCTCGGGGAAGACCCAGGACTAGGTGGAGGGATTATATCTCCAACCTGGCCTGGGAACGCCTCGGGATCCCCCAGTCGGAGTTGGTTAATGTGGCTCAGGAAAGGGAAGTTTGGGGTCCCCTGCTGGAGCTGCTACCCCCGTGACCCGACACCGGATAAGCGGACGAAGATGGATGGATAGATGGATATATAGGTAGACATTACAGAGGCAGCAAATGTAACAACAACCACTTTAAAGCTATAGTGCTTAGTTTGTCTCCCCCATCAGGAATTCTAAGAAATGACAACAAAACTGTCGCTGTCGCCCACCCCCCCAGAGTGTCAGAGCTGTTGATGTAAGCTCAATATTAGGCATTTTCCAAACTATCGGTATCGGCATTTATAATGGCCGATAAATTAATTTTTTCTAAATAAAATAAAAATGGACGAAACACCCTTCAACCATGTTCTGAGTGTTGGCGTTGCAGAGTTTGTCCACCAGAGGGCGCTCTACAACCTCCCTGTCAGCAACACTCGTGTTTAACCCTTTAAGTTTCATATCTTAAGTTTGTGTTTTTATACATTTCATTTATCAGAACTTTAATATAGTTTGATGTTCCTCTGTTTTGTTGTGTCAATAAAAACAAACAAGTTTATTTTTAAACTGCATTATCATATTATTTTAGTGAGGACTCATAAATAACTACAATTATACCATGGTCTGGGTGAATACTCGATTCTGATTGGCTGCAGGGTGTCGATAAAAAAGTGATGTAGGACACCAGCTAAAGGAGTTCTGGTGAAACTAAATTAATGTGCTACATTAAATCAAAAAGGAAATGTGACTCTGTTATTTCCAAGTCGTCCTCTGAACACCACAGGATGGCGCTAACACACAAGCTGCAAGAAGTAAGTTATACTTCCCCTCTGGACTGACTTTGTTTCACAGAGAATAACGTTATCTCACATCCCGTTCGCTGTTCAGGTCGCTCACTACTTCAGGCTGCGGCCGACCGTAACATTACACATCTGGGATCAAATTGTTCGTAAAAGTTGTTATATTGTTTTGGGGACAATTATATGGCTGGATAGCTAGCTAGTCTTATTGTTCAACATACTGTCAAATAATTTTATTTTTTAAATATATAGCAGCTGATATATCGGAATATCAGATTTTTAAATCACCAAATATTTGTATCAATATCGGCCTTAAAAATCCTATATCAGTCGGGCTCGAGTACTTCTTCCACGTCTGCTGTCTGCAAACAAAATGTCCTTCCTTCTATTGGAAACAGATACATTCAGCTTCCTGTTTATTTCCTACCGAATGTGGGTCATTGACATTTAAATGCCAGTTCACTTGGCCTCGCTGCAAAATGACAAAAGGTTTTGAAGTGAGGTGACAGTTAAATAAAACTCGGACAAAAAATAAGAACGTCTTTTGAGCTCAGGAGAGGAAAATCAGCAAAGGGTGAAAGAGGAATGCGATTCCATCTTCAAGTGTCCCTCTGCTGCTGAAATTCGTGTCTTCATGCTACGCTGCCACTGTGGTGTGAGAAAGTGTGTGTGTGTGTGTGTGTGTGGGGATGTGTCAAATGTTCAGTGTGGTCAGTAGAGAGGTGCTTGCTATTCTCTGTTTGTTGTTTGTCTCCTTAGGACCTTGAAAAAAACCAGACTTGCTCAAAAACGTAGTACATGGCGGAACTGTGCATGGTTAATGTGCTTTATTGTGGCCAAATTGCTACAGGGATCATTACTGGGATATACATGCAGTTTAGTGTCCCATATTCCCCATACAATGTCCTTAATTATGAACCTGCTAAACCACCTGTTTAACAGGTGTTTGGGTTAGGGTTAGCGTTAGGGTTAGGGTTAGCGTTAGGGTTAGCGTTAGGGTAGGTGCAACCTGTCTAAAAGAAGACCCTCATCATTTGGGACACTCAGTTTTTAGAAAATAATTTGGGACACTAAACTGCACGTATACCCATCATTGGTGGTATAATGTGAAAAGAATTATTAAAAGGTCATCTGTAGTGGTCCCGGTAGTCTGACATTGCCTCGTCTTGCATTGCTAGACCTATCTCCACAGCGCTGTGGAGTAAGGTCTGGCTACACCACAGATGCATTCTGGGATAGGAGAAAAAAAACGCTCTGGGTTGTTTGCATTTCTTTAAACCAATCACAACAGTCTTGGTTGGCGCTAAGCTCTGGACGCAGTGATGGTGGCTCTGCAAACTGACCTCGGGAAGGAATTTGTTTTGGTGGGACATTTGCAACCTGTCAAAAAAAAAACCACCACATTAAAGATTAAATAAATGAACTGATCACACAATACCGCATTCATACAGCATGCGCTGTGGCACGGAGCTCCGCGTTGGCTCGTGATCTGGAGCAATTGTTTTTCACCGTCTTGTATAGTTTTTCTGCGAGCCTCGAGCGAATCTTGCAAGAAAACACTGATAATCTATTACAAACAATATAGAAGACATATTAAAGATGATATAAATGATCTGATTCTGATGAATAGTGACAGTGGGGGTAAAAGCCTGTCGCGCAAATACATTTTGAAAGGGCAAAGGTCAATGGAGAAACACCATCACTTACATCATCACACTCACTCCAACCAATGGTGTTACTGCAACACTTAATGACTCAGTGGCAGAGGGGCAGAGGGACAGAGTTCGAGGTCATAGGGCTGGTCCTAGGCCCTGCCAGACCACAGTCCGACCAAAACCCCTTAAACAAACTCCAAACTCCTTCTCATGTAAACATTGTCTTTAGGCACATTTATTTTTGACCATTTATAGGCCTTTATTGTTGATAGGACAGCTTAGACTGGAAAGGGTAGAGAGAGGGGGAACGACTCGCAGCAAAGGGCCGCAGGTCGGAACCGAACCTGCGGTCACTGCGTCGAGGATACAGTCTATGGTCGAGGACTTAGCCTCTGCATATGAGCGCGCACTCTAACAAGTGATCTACCAAAGATAATTTTTTGAGGTATTTTTAGGCCTTTATTTCCACAGGACAGATGAAGACACGAAAGGGGAGAGAGATGGGGGGGAGAATGACATGCAGCAAAGGGAGTCAAACCCACAGCCACTGCGTCGAGGAGTAAACCTCTATATATGTGCGCCTGCTCTACCAACTGAGCTAACCCGGCCACGCCAGGGGCTCTCTTAAGGCACATTTATATGCCAAAGTTTAATTTTCAGTTTTTATTGGAACATGTTAAACCTTTTAGTGCTGTTTACTCTTCCATTAGTCATGTAGACAGTTGTATAAAACATTTGGCTGTAAAAACCGGCCGCAGTAATCCGCTACCTAGGTGGCAACCTCCCTTTGTTTCCCATACATGTACACTAGCTGAGTGGCTGTTAAGCCATGCAATCATTACAGTGTTAAGAGTTAATAAATCCGCATGCGAGTGATTATCAACAAGGTCCACGGTTTTGTTTCTTCGGGGGAGATTCTTGTGTCGGCTTTCTTTTTTAAAATTTCTCCAAATGTGGATATTTTTCTCACTGTTTGCAGATGCACTGCAGATCATCACACACACTTACACCCACTGTCAGGCGTGCGGGGGAGCATCTGCATGTCAAAGTGTTTGGGATGCTCCATGGGGAAGTATTTGCATGTAAAGACAAACAGGTGTTGTGTACCGATGTTTTAATGTTTTGTAAATCTCTCTCTCCTGGGTCAAAGTGGCAGCAGCATCTCACACCTGCACTCTTTAAAGCACTCTTTGTTCACTAAACTGGTCTTTGAAAAACACACAGGAAGAAGCACAAATCCTTCATTGTTTTGTCCAGGGCTTCTTACAGTTAATATTTCCCTGTCTCCCCGTTGATTTAAGGTCATGATGACAGCACAGCTTCCATGTTGCCTACGTATATCAATGCAGAGAATGAAGTTTCTTTACTTCAGAAGAGTACTGATTGGCTTGATTGACTGGCTTCTATCTCTTTAAAAAAGGCTACATAATAAGAGGATTTATAGCAGCTCAACTTTCCAATAGTTTGGGGAATTTCTTTGCATGGTAAAAAGACTGAATAGGCCTACTTAAAAAAAAATGATTTGGCTGGCCAAATCTTATTTACAGACTCCAGATTTTTCAGATCTCTTCCTGTTCTCGAAGCTTTTAAAAGCGTTCTTTTAAAATCATACAATTTTCATCGCATTCTCATGAATGGGTTCATAGGATACATAGACACTGATACGGAGCACCCACGGAAAATACTGAGCACCCACGTGTGCCAGAATGCCAGTAGGCTACATTCATTTAAAATTAAACATTGCAGTTGGTGCTAAGTGGAGCGTCTGTCATAGTGTGATTGATTATGTCGGTGGCACTGATTCTTAATTTCCCACAAAGATGATTGCGGTTACGTGTCAGTTAAACTTTTCATCTCCAATCCTATCTGTATCTGTGAGAAGTGGCGCTGTCCTGAGTTGAAAGCCTACTTTACAACTTTATTCATTTTTTTTTTATTCATTTATTTATTTTTCAGTTAATAGGCCTGTGTGTTCGTGTCGGCCGTTGTCCATTTCCTAAGGTTCTGAAATGCAAAACATTTTTTACTACTTTTTTTTTTAAAGGGTGTGCGCGTGTGAGCACCCATGGAGGAAAACATAAATCGGTGCCTATGGTAACGTAGGCCTACGAAAAGTTATGCACACTAAACCATATGATATCATACGAAAACTAGGAGACAGCCGGCTGTCACGTGACATTGGCTTCAGAGCAAGGGGGTAAGCCAGCCTCCGCAAAGCGTACCTAGGTCTTGGTGTTTTTTGCCCCCAACATCTCCTTCCAGGCAGCGCGGCAATGGTTATGTTTAGGGTTAAGGTTAGGGTTAGCTGCCTGGAAGGCGCCGTTGGAGGCAAAAAACACCCTTGAGCACGTACCTACTATGGAGCCATTTTGATGCTAATAAGTCATCACCCGCCGTTAGCATTCCATTAACTGCCATTCATTTTGGTGTCACTTTGACAGTAAATAACTTTACATCTGAAGCGTTTAAAAACTCAAATTGTCCATTGTTTATTTCTAAAGAAACTCGACAATGTATAAAAGGCTCCATTACCTTGTACCTCACGTTTTGGTTCTGTAGCAGCTGTTTTTGTAAAAATAGGCTAACGATTGTGTCATAACCACGGGACTTACTGTCGCATAGTAGAGGAATTACCGTATAGTACAGGAGAAGCTCGCAGGCAGTTTCGACTTATATTAGCTGTTTAAGTTTAATTACTAATGATAACTATCATTTTAGTTAGCAATAATTAGCCTGTGCCTATGTTATCTCCTTACATATACCTACGCTCTCCGTCTCTGCTAGATTGGGAATGATTGAGATTTCTCTTGGCACAGCTACCAGAAGACTTCCAACTTTCAGACAGGTTGCTCACGTCACATTTACGTCGTTAACATCAGTTGGAGGCTGCGCAGTAACACTCAGCCATCACTGGAAAAGTGCTTCTAATAGACTAATATACAACTACCGTTGGAAGTCTACAGCGTCACTTTGTCCATTTATTTAACTGTCTATGAGCGGCAGTTGCTAGATCGTTATGCATGTTTTACAGTAGCGCACCATCGTGACGTCAAAATGACGCAGATCTTGCCGGCACGCCCAGATTTATAGTGCTTGAGCAGAGGTCGTGCACCACTCTTTTTTTTTCAGTGGCGCGTGACAAAGTGGAACGAGCTCCTGGGTAACCGGATGCCAGGACTCTCAGAGTGACGGCAAGTCTCTCTTGTAAACTTACTGGGTTAAGAGGAGTTCTTTTATGGTGAATGAAAGGCTTGATCCCACCAAGTAGGTCATCCAATCAAATCAAAGCATTGACGTCAATGCTGCTGCCAGTTCTGCCATTGTTTATCTTGTTCTTATTCTTCTAGTCCGTAGTAAGAGCAAAGTCGGTAGCCTTTCCTCATTAGCACCACCTCTGTTCAGGAGAAGACTGCAACTAGTGTGGTGACCACCAGCGCGGGTATAAATAGTTACAGCGATTCCATCTCGTCACATTTGCACGCGCCAGCTGGGCTGCGGCTACTGTATGTCATTTTGACGTCATTTTGATGTCACATTGGAGCGTGCCAGCACGGCTACGGCGACTGTACAACGGCCTTTAAGCCGCTACAGAGCTCCGGCACAGCTCGTCGTATCAACGGCAATTAAAATGATTTAGATTATCACTCCTTACGGGTGCGTGTGTGACCTATGTGAAATGTCTCTTGTATCATTCTGAGTCGGAGCCAGTTGGGTTGGTAACAGCCAGTTTATTCCGCCTCTTCCTGCATTTACAATGGAAGACAACAGTGTGTGAATGCTCATCTCAAAGGACAACAGCTAGCATGCTCTGTCTGGAAAGACGGCACATGTAGGTGCTAGTTAGCATGCAGAAAATATCTTTCGAGTGGTAAAACATGAATAAAACTGCTGGTAACTAAATACAACCGTTGCCAAATTAATTTCAGACACTTATTATAGCTAACCAAACAAACTGGGTCAACTTTTAAGTGCTTTTCAAGTAGTTAACACTATATTGTCCACAAGCATTCACAGACATGTTACCTCGTTGGAAATCCTCCGTTGCTGTGAGGAATTTCCCATAATGCTGCACTACAATTACTCGAAGCAGGTACGGCTTCTAACAGTAGATGACGTAGTTGTGCCAATTTAGTAGAATTTAACCTGAACCCATTCAACTATGTTACACGTGCACAATGACCGATCCACCCACAGAAAAAAGGTAAAGGTAGAAACTTCACTTTGAGTATTTTCATGTGTTTTGATCTTCTTATTCCATCACTGTTATCATATTGTTTAATCATATTGACCAAACTTTGCTTTTGAAAAACAAGAGTAAAAGTAAAAACCTCAAGGTATGATGTAATCACACATCTTTTGCCCTTTTTTGTTCTTTCTCAAAAGAAAATATCCCCTGTGAGTTTTCTTTTCTGCTGTTACGTATTACTAGATTATTATTGATGGTGCATTAGTGTGTAAGTAGCAATTCACTGTTGTAGCAGAGCTTATTTTAACTAGTTTATACAATAGTTAGTTCATTATATTCTCATATCCCCTGTGAGTTTTCTTTTCTGCTGTTACGTATTACTAGATTATTATTGATGGTGCATTAGTGTGTAAGTAGCAATTCACTGTTGTAGCAGAGCTTATTTTAACTAGTTTATACAATAGTTAGTTCATTATATTCTCATATGTAAAATGTAAGTAAAATAAGTCAAGTCAAGTCAACTGTATTGTCAATTCTGCAATATGTGCCTGACATACAGAGCAACTGAAAATTTGTTTCTCTCTGACCCACGGTCTCTGACCCAAGGACACGTACAACAAGTATTATATAAAAAAGATAAGAAATATAAGTTATATAGGCTATACAAGCAAAAAATAAGAAAGATGTACAATACAGTAAGCTGTACAATACAGTAATACATTATACATAGTGGAAATGTAAGGCAAAATAAAACAGTACAGAAAACTAAAGATAAAGATAGTGAAATGCACTATCTTTATTAGATAGTAAAGCACCAGCTGCTTTATTATAAAGCAGCTGGTGCTGCTCCTAATGGAGAAGGGGGGTCAGAGTCCAGAGTTCTTGGGGGCAGAGGGGAGGGGAGGGGAGGGTGAGGGAAGGAGGGGAGGGGAGGGTGAGGGAAGGAGGGGAGGGTGTTGAGCTTCCTAATAGCCTAACTAAAGCTGTTAAAGAAATGTAGGGAATAAGTGTAAAAAAAACAATGTATCCTTCTGACTCGTGATGGAGTAGAATAACAAAGTTATTGTGGCAAGAACAAGGCAGAAACGTGCTTCAGTGGACACCTCCTCTCTCTCTCTCCTCAACACTAGATGGCGCCATCACCAAATACATCTTCACACAGGCCAGTCCTCCAACAGAAGATCAACCCATGATGCTTCATGTATTTAATAATCTACACTCTGAGTCCGACGGTTTGGCATACAATGAGGGTGTGGGCTCAGTTCAGGAGGCATTTTGGTTTCCATGATTTCTCTCTCTTGAGTCCTATTTTGTCCAACCCTTCCTTTCAACCTTCACCATCTGATTCTGCATTCCAAGAATGGCGCAGAAGGGGCATCGAGAAGTTAGAAGATCTTTTTACCGGTAATAACTTTGCATCATTTTCACAATTGTCTGAAAAGTTCAGCCTACCAAATACCCATTTTTTCAGATACGTGCAGGCGAGACACTTTCTCCATTCTCAGATGCCTAGTTTCCCTGAGGCAACCACTGCGACCACTGCCGACGTGTTATTGGGTCTGCATCCATCGCGCAAGGACTTAATATCGGTCGTCTATTACAAATTGATGGGCATAAAACAGGCTCCTGTGGACAAAATTAAAACTGCCTGGGAGCAGGATTTAAACCTCTCACTGTCAAACGATGTATGGGATTCCATTTTCAGGCTGGTAAATTCAACATCTCTCTGTGCACGTCACTGCCTGTTACAGTTTAAGGTGGTGCACAGGGCTCATATATCTAAAGTCAAACTATCTCATATGTACTCAGATGTTGATCCCTTGTGTGACAAATGTAAGAGTGGTGAGGCTTCACTTATTCACATGTTCTGGACTTGTCCCAGCCTGGAAAGATACTGGAGAGATGTTCTTCAAATCTTGTCCCTCATTCTGGATCTTGAGCTAGAGCCCAACCCACTGATTGCCCTCTTTGGCACCACTGGGGTGGATGACACGCGCCTAACTCCAACCAAAAGTCGCACACTGTCCTTCGCTTCTCTTTTGGCTAGGCGAGCAATACTACTAAGATGGAGCGATGCTGTTCCACCCACACACACTCAGTGGCTTTGGGACATCATGTCCTGTCTAGACCTTGGAAAGATCTACTCAGTTTGTAACTGTGTGGGGACCCTTTCTGAAATACTTTGAGAGTCTTCAGTCAAACTGAAGTATTTTTTTTCTTTCCTCTGTTTCGTTTCTTTGTTTGTCTTTCTGTCAGTTACATAGTCTGTATTTGTCTGTCTAAATTCGCCTTCTTCTACCCATTTATCTTTATTTCTCTATCTATTCATTCTTTTCTTCTTTTTTTTTTAATCAATTTATTTTTATACATATAAAATAGATATAGATTCCAGGTACAGGGCTCCGTGGGAGGCGTCGTTTGTGGATGTGGCTAGAGGGAGGGGAGGGGGGGTTTGTGTTTTGACACTTTTAAAAAAAAAAAGGAAAATGTGCATTGTATGAGCATTTCTGTGTTTGTGATTGAACTTCAATAAAAATATCGGAGAGAAAAATAATCTACACTCTGTTTTTCACAGCAGACATTTTGACTTGTCATAGTAGGGAACAGGCGTTCCTAATGTGAACATAACATGGTTTACGTTTCATCACGCAAAAAGAAAGAAGTATATAAATCTGAAAAAAATTTAAAATATATGATAAATGTGCAGTATATTAATAACATTAAATAAAAAAAGATTATAGATGAGTCTACCCAGCAGTATATAAAGTCACTAAAATTACCTCCACCTTTACCGGCTGCAACATTAAAGTGATGCATTATAATCCAGTCATTTAATATACATACATCTGAAACGAGCCATTATTTTACTTTTACTTTAACGTTTATTTTACTTAAGTAAGATTTTTGAATGCAGGACTTTTATCTGGGGGTGGCTGTAGCCAGTGGTGGAATGTAACTAAATACATTTACTCAAGTACTGTACTTAAGTACAAATTTGAAGTACTTGTACTTCACTTGAGTCTTTTCTTTTCATGCCACTTTCTACTTCTACTCCGCTACATTTCAGAGAGAAATATTGTACTTTTTACTCCACTACATTCATCTGACAGCTTTAGTTACTTTACAGATTAAGATCTTTGCACACAAAACACACGTAGTTTATAAAATATGTTTTATTATAAATTAAACTAGCCAACTATATAACGGCCTACAAGTCCAGTGAAATGATTAGACCGTTAAACACTTAGTTGATCGTTTCCAGTTTCTAAAATGTGAGGATTTTTCTGCATTGGGTACTTTTACTTGTTCATTTTTGATGATACTTTACTGTAATACTTTTACTAAAGGAACATTTTCAATGCAGGACTTTTACTTGTAACAGAGTATTCTTACAGTGTGGTATAAGTACTTTAACTTAAGTAAAGGATCTGAATACTTCTTCCACCGCTAGCTGTAGCTCAGTCCGTAGAGCAAGTACGGAGTTGGACAGCTGGAAAGGTGCCACTTCACTCCTGGCACTGCTGAGGTGCCCTTGTGCAAGGCACCGAACCCCCAACTGCTCTGGGTGCCTGTCCATGGGCAGCCCCCTCACTCTGACGTCTCTCCATTTGTGCATGTGTATAGATCCTGTTGGTGCATGTGTGTGTATTTCGGGCCTGTGTGAATGTGTAAAAAATAACAACAGAGTGAAAAAAAGGTAATTTCCCCTTGGGGATTCATTAAGTATGTCTTCTTCTTACTTGCAAGTATTTTTACACTGTGGTGTTTCTACTTTTACTTAAGTACATTGGTGGAATGTAACTAAGTACACTTACTTAGGTACTGTACTTAATTATACAAACGTTGAGGTACTTGTACTTTACTTGAGTCTTTTCTTTTCATGCCACTTTCTACTTCTATTCCGCTACATTTCAGAGAGAAATATTGTACTTTTTACTCCACTACATTCATCTGACAGCTTTAGTTACTACTTTACAAATGAAGATTTTTGCACACAAAACACATGTAGTTTATAAAATATGTTTTATTATAAATGAAACTACCCGACAATATAACGCCCTACAAGTCCAGCTGAAATGATCAGAGCGTTAAACACTTAGTTGATTGACAGAACTGTTTGGATCGGTTCTAGTTTCTAAAATGGGAGTTTTTTTCTGCATTGAGTACTTTTACTTTTGATACTTTAAGTACATTTTCCTGATGATATACTTACATACTTTTACTTAAGTAACATTTTCAAAGTAGGACTTTAACTTGTAACAGAGTATTTTTACAGTGTGGTATTAGTACTTTTACTTAAGTAAAGGGTCTGAATACTTCTTCCACCACTGCTTGAGAAAATGTAAGTATTTAAGTATATTTTGAACCAGACAAAATGTCTCCAATGAGCATTAAATATACTCAGCACAGCAAAAACATTTAAACACACACACACACACACATACACACACACAGGATGAAATAATTCTTCAAAAATAACTGCACAAATTGAGCTTCCAGCAGGAAACCACTATCATTCAGAGCTCCACCCGCGCTGGGAAGGAAACCCAGGGCCCTCCTCCTCTAAACACAGACCTCAGTGTGGGAAGGAAGTGACCAGTTCATACAGCAGTACATTAAACACTGCTGAAGACCTCTCAGCTCTAATTCATAACGTCATGATAAGATCAGAGAAGAGTCTCAGGGAGCTGTTTATGACATTGTGTGTGACACTTTTTATTTAATTATGTAGGCCTAATAATGAAATCATCGTGCGTTAGTTGACTTCTGTTTTGTATCAATAAATGAATCTGTAAAATAACTAAAGGTGTCAAAAATGTAGTGGATGGGAAGTAGAAAGTGGCATAAAATGGAAACACAGAAGTACAAGCATGTTCAAAAGAACACTACTTGAGTAAATGTAGTTAGTTACTTTCCACCTCTCGTGTTTATAACATCATGTGTGTTGACACTTTTTTATTTTATCATATAATAATACATCATCATTTATTAAATGGGGCGACGCCTGCGAGCTAGTTCAGGCTGCCAACTCCAGCTGCACGGCGTAAACACACACGTGACATGCCTCTCTACCCGTATCATTTAACAAACACACACCCTCAATTTGGCGGTCTATTTAAGCTGCACAATTTCCCCATCTCTGCCTTGTCATACTGCTGCTGCCCTGTACCTGTATCGATGCCCGCTGTTAGCCCCACCACCACCACCCCCCAGCATCCACCTGCAGCCTCTGGCCAGGGGGGGGGGCTACTTTATCATCACTCCCCAATATCTCATGTAAACCCAATATGCGGGGAGTGATGAGGTCGGAGTCTGGCCACCAGGCCAAACACAATGTTCTGCTGTTATAATAAACATTTCAAACGTGAGTTGTCTGACTGAAATGACTTTTGTTTTGTATTAACTCTTGTGTTGTCCTCGGGTCAAATTTGACCCATTTTCAAAGTTATTTATATCGGAAATATGGGTTTCTTTCAACTAAAATGCCCCAAAATAACTTGGATGGATGCATGCATTTACGTTGTATGCAACCCATACAACGTTCTTCACAGGTAAAATTAATAATTACCTGCATTGACCTGCATTTTGGATGTTTCAATTTCATAGCATTTGAAAAAAAAAAAGTTTAAATGGTTTTAAAACGTTGACATAAACCAGTCTGTGATTCACTCAACATCCTCTGATCTTAACTATTAGTCCAAATAATTCCTAATATCTGCTTTTTTATAAACTCAAAAAGTTGGTAAAATGTCATTTAAATTAGGTTTATTGACCATTAATAAAAAAAATTAAAAAATAAAAGGTGACAAAAACGTCACAAAAGGCAACAAGAAGGCAACAGAAAAAGTGACAAAAATGTCTAATAAAGGCGACAATAAGGCGACAAAATGTGACAAAAAAGGTGACAAAAAGGTGAAAAAAAAAAAAAAGAAAGTTGAAAATTAGGGACAAAAACGTTTGAAAAAAAAGCGCCAAAAAAGTTCACTTTCAATTTTATTCCCGGAAAGAAAACAAGTTCATAGTCGACGGGAAGACAACACAAGGGTTAATAAACTGAATATGCAAAGTGACTAAAGTTATATCTGAAAAATGCAGTGGAGTAGAAGTATAAAGTAAAATAGAATTACAGAAGTAAAGTACAAGTTTCTTGAAGAAAGAACAATACTTGAGTAAACTTTAGTAAAGTTTTAAAGTTTAGTTTACTTTCAACTTTAGTTACTTTTCACCTCTGCATGTAGATGGAGCTATGACTCATCTGTAAGTTATTTGTTATTTGTCAGAATTGAACACTTTACTATTCCCCTAATTAGCTTTTATAAACAGTATCCAAACATTTAATGAATTACATTATTATATACTAAGCTTTAAGGATACTTTAAGTGTTCATAAATGTATATTAGGTTATCTGTCAGCACATAGAACTTATCCTATAAAGACATACTTTATATTATCACAACTGTTATTAAAACTGTTTATTATATTGTATTGTCATTCATTTCTCGGTTTGTACAACAGCTTCCAATTCTGGCTGCCCACAGGAGGAGTTATCATTGTTAAAAGATGAATTATTAAACACAAATATCTGCTTAAAAACAACCTTATATGTGTTATAAACTATTTTATTATTATTTATGATGTGTTTATATACTGAATGCTAAATAGGAGGACTTAAAGAAAGAATTGGATTAAACAGACATGCAGGTGTTTGAGCTGAACAGCAGCGAGGGGGACATGTTTAACAAAGAGACAGATTTATATATACAGTTGATGCACAGTAAATATTTTAAGGATTTCCACTGTTGTCTTCCTTTCCTCTAATAATGCCTCTTATGCAGCAGCTGCTTCCTCTCTTCCTCTCCTTCCTGCCATTCATTCAGAGTCGGACAAAAGAAAAAAGTGGCTGAAATCATCACCGGAAAACTTATATCAATCACAACAGAATAATGAGGGTTTTTTATTTTTATTAACGAAAGCCTTCTAACATTTATTATTATTCATATCTGTATGATTACTGTAATATCTTTTACTTAAAATAACATGATGTGGTGTAAAGGTCCGTGTCATTTTGTTCTCTGATCCAGTTAGACAACACGTAACTTTCTAAAGTCCTCAACAATGCGACCAGATGAGCAATTAGTGAAGAGCTGAAATGGATCCAAGTGTGTGTGTGTGTGTGTGTGTGTGTGCGCGTGTGTGCATGCGTGCGTGTGTGCGTGCGTGTGTGTGCGCGTGTGTGTGTGTGTGTGTGTGTGTGTGTGTGTGTGTGCTTGTTTTACTATATTCGTGGGGTCCAAAAACCAGGGAATACAGTATACTTGTGGGGTCTGCACAGCCTTGTGGGGCCAAAAAAGCTGGACCCCACAAGTTTAAAGGGCTGTTTGAGGGTTAAGACTTGGTTTTAGGATTAGGGTTAGAATTAGGTTATGGTTAGGGTGAGGGTAAGGGTTAAGGTTAGGCATTTAGTTGTGATGGTTAAGGTTAGGGTAAGGGGCTAGGGAATGCATTATGTCAATGACGGGTCCCCACAAAGATAGTGAAACAAACGTGTGTGTGTGTGTGTGTGTGTGTGTGTGTGTGTGTGTGTGTGTGTGTGTGGGTGTTTTTTGCATGAGCTTATGCAGCTGGCGTTACTGGCTCAGAGCCTCAGCTGCCACTCTGACAGTTTAGTTCCCGCATCACTGTGAATGAGTTTTTTTTTAAAAAGCTTACCATTTCCTTTTAGAAATGAAGATATTAACTGTTTTATTTTATTGTGGCGCAGTTTTTGCTTGCATTAAGAAGGCCAGTGATATTTTAGTTGTCCTGACCTGTTTGTCAATGTCAATGTCAATTTTATTTCTACAGCACCTTTCATTACAAGTAAACCCAAAGTGCTTTACATTCAAAACAGCATACACATGTTACAGCAGAATATTTAACAAAAACAAACAGAACGTACAAGTACGACCATACACATTCACACACACACACACACACACACACACACACACACACACACACACACACACACACACACACACACACACACACACACACACACACTGTTTGTCTCACCTAATAATTCAATTCAATTCAATTCAATTTTATTTTTATAGTATCAAATCATAACAAGAGTTATCTCGAGACACTTTACAGATAGAGTAGGTCTAGACCTCACTCTATAATTTATAAAGTCCCAACAATTCTAGTAATTCCCCAAAGAGCAAGCATTTATTTATACCTGGTTATCTCTACAAAATGTACAAAAAAGTTGGACGAACAGTGAAATGGAAACTGTAAACAAAGGAAATACATTTGTTACTTGGACAGATTTAGTCGGATCAATGCTTATATAACTTAGAAGGTTAGAGAAGAATTTGATTGATTTAAGGTTGTAGCACCTAAAACTCTGTCATTTTGGACTTAAAATCTGTGGACACCTTTGAAAAGGAACTCAAGACCCACCTGTTTAGACCTGCTTTGGGGTTTATTTTAATTTTAAGTAATTTCTATTTTGCAGTGTTTTGCTCTTCTAAGTCTGTATTTATGTAATTTCTTTTGTGAGGCACTTGAAAGGTGTTATATAAATGAAGTGACTCACTTACTTACATGTTGTCGCTGTCGGGTGAAAACTTTGCATGTCCAAAACTTTATATTGAACTATTTACCTCTGACAAAGTCAGAGGAAATTGCCTTGTCACTGTTTAAATATTTGCAAAACCCCGAGACAGACTCAAAGGGTGAAAATTACGAAATGTGGAGATTTAACGATACGTTTATTCTCACAGATAAAAATGTTTTCCCGAACCAACATGTTAGTAATTTTGCACTTCATATGAATTTACCAACCATTCAGAAGACAAAAACAAGGACTTAATTGCACGTTCCAAGGGCGTAACTTTGGGTTCAACATTGAGAGATCTCCAACTATCTAGGGAGGTCCCAGGACATGTATGCATGTATTTAAAAAAAGCAACAAAAACATCCAAAAAAATTGTCCAAAAAAAGGGACAAAAAATTCAAAAGGCGACAAATGTCGGAAAAAGCACTAATGACTTCGGGGGAAAAAAACTAAAAGAAGATGACAAAAACGTCGAAAACATTGTCCAAAAAAAACTTGAAAATGGCAACCAAAATTCAAAAAGAAGTGTCGTAAAAACCTCAAAAAAAGATGACAAAAACATCAAAATAAATTGCCAAAAAAACTTAAAAAAAAGCGATAAGAACTCAGAAAAAAAGCAACAAAAACTAAAAGAAAAAGCTGCAAAAATGTCAGAAAAAGCAATGAAAACCTTAAAAAGAAAGTGAAACAAAAAAAACAGTTCTGATTATTGAAGGGGGTTTAACCCCCCCCCATTCTCCCCGTAAAAAACGGCCCTGGCATAACCTAGCTTGGAAATTAGTAAATCTGCCTTCCGAGTGTATCTTTCCACGCACTTTTCCGCAGTATAATCTTGAATATTTGTGGCTGCATGCATAAAATAACTTATCAAAATTAACCAAAGACAAATTATCAGTAGTGGCCCATAGGGTTCCATTGGGGGGCGGCCCTTCTGGCATTTGCCAAAATTCCAGATGGCCAGTCTGGACAGACCTGGGATCTGCTTTACACTTTTATAAGTTCACCTTTCCATCACTAACGAGGGACTTCAGATGGAGTGTGTACTTGGCCGCCTGCTGTGTGTCAGTCTTGAACTCCACACATCTAATGGCCCTAAATGGAAGTCAGTGAGTGACAGAGGTCAGAGGTCAGCAGTATTAAGATGTGTGTGTGTGTGTGTGTGTGTGTGTGTGTGTGTGTGTGTGTGTGTGTGTGTGCGGGGAGGGGGGTCACTGGCTCGACCTCGCTGTTTGATGCCACATGGTCCGGATGTCGTTACAGATTCATTAGATAACAGGAGAACGGTAGCGTTTAAAAGGTTTAAAGTTACAAAGACCACAAATGAAGAAAGTAAATCCTCACAGTCTGGTGTGACCACTGTGATAAATGATCACTGACTGAATTAGTCTCTGGTAATTAGTGAAGAGAAGAGTGGGCAGATGGCTCACAGAAGTAGGCTACAGGCAGACATTTAAAGGACTATTTTGTGATTTAAAGTGCTCACTTTATGCTCATTTTTAGGTTCATAATTGTATTTAGAGGTCAGAATAGGTTTACATGGTTTAATTTTCAAAAAAACACCATATTTTTTTGTCGTACTGCACATTGCTGCAGCTCCTCTTTTCACCCTGTGTGTTGAGCTCTCTGTTTTAGCTACAGAGTGAGACATCTCACTTCTGTTCCAATATTGTTGGGAGTCACACAGTACCCTGACAGTGGCCTAGGTAAGGACTACTAGCCAGTCAGAAGCAGAGTATGAGGGCCCTGACAGTAGCTAGGTAAGGACTACTAGCCAGTCAGAAGCAGAGTATGAGGGCGTGCCCTGACAGTACCTAGGTAAGGACTACTAGCCAGTCAGAAGCAGAGTATGAGGGCGTGCCCTGACAGTACCTAGGTAAGGACTACTAGCCAGTCAGAAGCAGAGTATGAGGGCGTGCCCTGACAGTACCTAGGTAAGGACTACTAGCCAGTCAGAAGCAGAGTATGAGGGCGTGCCCTGACAGTACCTAGGTAAGGACTACTAGCCAGTCAGAAGCAGAGTATGAGGGCGTGCCCTGACAGTACCTAGGTAAGGACTACTAGCCAGTCAGAAGCAGAGTATGAGGGCGTGCCCTGACAGTACCTAGGTAAGGACTACTAGCCAGTCAGAAGCAGAGTATGAGGGAGTGCCGCGCTAGCAGCTAGGCGAGCATTATAACGCGTGTTACAAAGTAACGCACGTTCGTTACAAACAAAGTTATTTTGGCAACCACACATCTCTTAACACCCCAAATAAAGCACAGAATCTCATAACTCACATGTGTTTAAGCCATAGACTTAAAACGCTGGAAACCTTAATGCTATTTTGTGTTATATTTATTTATTAGGCTTATTTAAATTTATTCTAATTTCTTTGCAGTCTTTGATGTATGTATAAAGGGTTGGGTTAGGTGGAAAGAAGGGGAGACTGATTCAAAAATGGTACAGATGTAGCGCCCAATATTTTCACAATACAATTCTGTTTTCAAGAAATTGTTAGTTCAGTATTTTATTTTGAAATTCTTAACGGAAGTTGTATTACCATCGCTGGCTTGCTTATGGAGGAAACTTTTCCAGAGAGAGCGGCTCCTCCTCTCCACGCTTCTGACCTGCATCCACATCAGCGGGACACTTTTTGTCAAGAAACTACCGCTTCATGAAAATAATCTCCTCTTCGTTAACCGGCGGGTTTCCGTTGCTCAGGGTTTTCCCCGCGGTAATTATCAGTGTAAACACAACCACAGGGATTTAAGGGGAGGACGGAGGAGGTGATGCAGCGGTCCTGTTAAAGTTGAAGGCTCCAGAGAATCTGTCTGTGTGTCGGCGACAGGCAGAGCGGCTCCTCCGGTGCTCCCACCGCGCTCAGCGAGCGGCTGTCCCCCGCCTCGGAGGCCATGGGCTGCGGCTTGCGGAAACTGGAAGACCCGGAGGACAGCAGCCCCGGGAAGATCTACTCCACCTTGAAGAGACCACAAGTGGAGACCAAAACGGAGACTGTGTACGAGTATGTGCTGCTTGACTTCAGTCTGGAAGGTAGGATGAGATAATCGATGATGCCACCATGTTTAATGGTCGATAAATCAATCGATCAATATTTCTACTCAGCCTACAGATAAAAGTCCCTTTTATATGTTTACTAGGAGGGAACTTCTCACCTGGATGTGCAAACAAGTGTTAGGCCTATAGCTGAAACAATAATTAATCAAACTTAGTCAATGGACAGAAAATGAATTGGCAACATACTTGATCAATCAGTTAAGTCATTGATCAAACAAAGAAGCTCTACCTAATTCAAGCTGCTTTATAGTCAATAATGTCATTTGAAAAGTAATATTCCAATTTTGACCATCGATGAATGTTTTTGTTTTCATTTTTCAATCTAAAAAAAAAAAACCAAATATTTGCTGGTTCCAGCTTTTCAAGTGGGAAATCTTTTTTATGTCACTGACGTTCTATATGTTTGTGTTTAAGGGCTTTAAAGACGTCACATTTGGACTTTGGGACATTGTGATTGTATTGTTTAATGTTTTCTGACATTTTACAGACCAAAAGAATCAACAGTTTAATGGAACATGAATGGTATTTACCATTTATCGCCTTAAAAAGGCCTAAAGGTGTTCCTTCTTTTCACTAAAACATTCCTCTTTGTGTAGTTGGCCTTGAAATGATCGTAAATAGCAGACAGCCTGTTTATGGTAGTTTTATTTGAACATAGTTTCACTTTACTACTCACACAGGGGCCGTATTTTCCTGTGATGCTTGTAAAGCGACATAAAAGTGACTGTGTTTTTGAAATTTCTATTTATTTTTTAGCCCTTTCAAACTATACATGTTATAACGTTACATCATCTAACTGTAGACTTTTCATAGCAACAGGGCTATTCAGCCGCTCAGCCTATCTAGAAATAGGTCACACAAGGTTTTTTCCTGCCTTCTTCCCTTGGCGCACACACACACACACACACACACACACACACACACACACACACACACACACACAGCAGAGAGAGCCCCACCTGCTGTGATATGGAATCTAATGTGTGATAATCTCAGATGGCCGAGAGGTTGCCATTTTTCCAGAGATAATCCCTTCATCTGGTCCTCCGACTGGCTGTTGTGACTGTGACCTATTTGGAAGGAAACGGTGATTAAGTTCTGAATGGGAGCCGAGCATGTAAACAGCAGGCCGGCACCATAATGAATCATGGAGAAAAGTGCTGCTTTCCAAATTAGGGAGGTCACGGAAGTAAAGTTCATAATGACTTCAGGATTGTCCAACACTCAACGTGCATCTAGTCCCGTCTGCATTACATCCGATCATGTAGTACAATAGTTCTCAGAGGGGGTTCCAGGCACCCCCAGGGGTCCTTGAGGAGGTTCCAGGGGGTCCCCAGCAAAAAGTGAAATAGAATTCCATCCATAATTAACACAATGACAGAATGTATGATTATTTTATTTTATATTTTGGTCATAGCTTTCAGAGACTTTCTGTAATACAACATCTTAAAGCTAAAATCCTATCAGATGGGGACCCTTGGACAAAATCTAATAAAATGTGGGTCCATGGTCTAGTTTCTGTTAGTTTGGGGGTCCTTGATGTCAAAAAGTTTGAGAACCACTGATGTAGTAGACTCACGGCTCAACGGTTATTTTCATTACACATTCACCTATAAGATGTCAGAAAATAGTTATAGCACAACTGTCCAGAGCCCAAGGTGACGTCTTTGAATGTCTTCTTTAAACCCAAAAGGTATTTAATATACTGTTATAGAGGACTTAAGCCTGGGACCAATCTACAAATACTAGACAAACCTACTAGGGCTGCCCCCTCTTAGTCGATTAGTCGACTAATTGGTCGTTTTGATCTTAGTCGACTAAGATTTCTTTAGTCAATTATTCATTGTGTATGCTTTTTTTCATGCTGAATTACTTATTATAAGGAAGGTTATGAGCACATCTATGGTAAACACAAGATTTAAAGTGGTGCTTTTGCCCGATTCTTTGTGGAGAAACTCAGTTTTACAGATCTGTCGATTCAATCAACTAATCAACTAGTCAGCCCTAATTTCCACCAACTTGCACAGATTGTTTTGACAGTCAGGAAAGAGCATAAACCTTACGACTGAGCTTAGACCAACCTGCAAGTCATTCAAGAATGCCAGTTGTTGCGTGTTCGGGTACCAAAACAAACGTGGATGACAACCAGAAGCTTGAACTGTTTACTACTGCGGCAAGTCACATCAGCTGTCACTAATCAGTCTTAATTTCCTGAGAAAGACCGCAAAATGAAACTTGTGTGTTGTCTGGTTAAAGTGGTCTCTGTAGCCGGTGTCTGTCTGAATTCAGCCAAAGATCATATCAGTGTTTTCCCTCAGTTTGTGGAAGATTAGGTGCGTGGATTTCAAGAAAAAGTCAGTTTTTTTCAATGAAAGAAAAATGCAATTTCCCCCTTACATTTTGTGTCTCTTTGTAGTCATGTTATGTCTCTTTTTTTTTTTTTTTTTTTTTTTTTTTTTCTTTCTTTTTAAGATTATTTTTTTGGGCTTTTTTTGACAGGACAGCTAGGTGAGAGGGGGAAGACATGCAGGAAATCGTCACAGGTCAGACTCAAACCCTGGACCTCTGCGTCGAAGCATAAGCCTCTCAGTATATGTGCGCCTGCACTACCCACTGACCCAACCCGGCCACATGTTATGTCTCTTTTTGGTCATTTTTGTTTTCTTTGGGCTTGTTTTGGGTCTCTGTGGCCATTAGGCATCCCTTTGTAGTCGGTTTGTGTCCCTTTGTGCTAGTTTTGCTTATTGTGGACCGTTATTTTTCCCATATCTGTTTCTAAGACATTTGAAAAGCGAGAGCAGATAATAGATAACACTCAAAAAGCTTCAAGACAAAACTTAAAGCTAAAGAAGTCCAACTACAATCATTAGATCTGAGAAAAGTCTTTTAGTTACATTCATTCGGCTCGGGTGCTGCACCTAAACCTTATAATGGCAGGGGAAACCCTGCATATGTGAAGAAAGAACCTCCAAATCTTTAACACCGCTCTGCAACCACGTTGTGTTGTTTCTGAAGTCCCAACAACTCCAACACAGTGATACGTCTTCTGTTTATTTCAGCAGTCACATCCTCTTAAGGCTCTGACACACCAACCCGATGGCTGACCGTCGGCAGAAAAGGCAGTCGGACTGATCAGTCTCCCCGAGTTGGTCAAAAAAGTGCCTCGGAACACACCAAAGCGTAATACGTCTCCATAACAGCAGGCGGCGCTAATCTGTATTGTCGCCTAAAAAATGAAAAAACGGCAGCTGATTGGACGCACGGGTCACGTGGGTCTGGCTTCTCCCCGACCATAACGGCAGCTCGTTTGGAATACAATCTCGTATTTTACGAAAACAGTTCACTGAAACGTGTTTCTGAAAACATTTAAAGCGAGAAATAGGCCGTGCAGTTGCTTAATCTGTCTTCATTTCAGATCGACAAAGGACAGTTTAAAAGATTTTCGTCAGATTTTGTAGAGGCGTTCATCACGCTCATCCCGCTCGTCATTTCCGGTAATTGGTCACTGAGTCCGACTGCCCACTGGCCGATTCAACATGTCAAATCGGCCCAAATGAAGGCCGACGGCTCCTCCGACTGACGCACTGACGGCATGGAACACACCGAACAGACTCGAGTCAGCGACCTGTCCGACGGCCGATAATCGAGTTGGTGTGTCAACGCCTTTAGTAATGCCGACCCAACACCAAACGACTTTTCAGGCGATTGCACTGTCTCAATCGTTTGGTGCAAGGTGGTCATAAGACTCAGTCAGAGCTGCCTTAAGTCAGTCCTTTTCCCGTCTTGATGTTCTGACAAAATCAAACGTGTTTCATATTATCGTAAGTTTCAATTCTTGGTAGTGAAGTCTTTGCAAAATCTTCTAGTCTGTGACTCAAAACTCAGTGACGTTATGTGAGATGGTGTCGGACTTTAGTCTTCTCAAAGTCTTTTCAGAGTCTTCTAGTGCATGTTAGGCATAAGACTTTCATTCACATCCTATCCATAATTTAAAGCTTTTAGACTTAATACTTTTGAAGCAAACATTGGCCTAAAGCTGTTATTATGTATCAGATGTGAATTTAATCAACATTTAGGTAAATGTAAGCATGAGATGAGACTCTGCATCTGCAGATACTCGATTTTGAAGGACTTGGATCAGGGGTCACCAAAACTTTGATTAGTGAATGCTCCTTTGCTGCATGCGGTTTGTTCTGGATCATTTTTCGGAAGTGACCTGATTCGTTGTGCCTGTCCTCAGCAGGGAGTCATGGGTTCTGCTCTCAGACAGACTTATAAATACAGAACTTCAGAGAGGGTGTGAGTCATAGATTGTGTCTGGATCAACCTTAAACAAACAGTAATCAGAAAACATCTTAAATGCTTCTCTCTCTAAAGAAATGTAGGTTTGTGCTCAGTTGTGCAGCTAGAGAGGAGGATTGAATGAATGAATGAATGAATGAATGAAGAAATGTATTTCAGACATATCAAAAATAAACCAAACAAAGTATCAAAGAAATATGCTAATAAGTCAAATAAGCAAAACATTCAATAGTAAGTAACATTGGCCAACTTAGACATGTCTGAAAAGGAGTAGGACAAAGTATACACTTATTTAATCCTACCCCTTTTCCATAACTCAGTTTATTATTATTATTATTATTATTATTATTATTATTATTATTATTATTATTATTATTATTATTATAGGATTGTTGGGATATGAACTTGAACATGTTGTCCGAGTTGTTTGAGAGTCCTCTACCAGACATGCTCTACAAATCTGAGATTTTTTTCACCTGCAAATGATCAAACCAGCGGCCTAGTTTTGGTCACTTGCATCCCTGAATACTTCCACATGTGGCTTGAGTCATTGAAGCCTTTTATATGATCAGAATATACCGCTGTGTGTTATGTGATTGGTTTAGGAAACAAAGAGGAATCCAAGACTCTAAAAGCATTTGTGACATGTGAGTAAATGGATTCTTCTGGATTTGTTTAATCATCACAAACTTGAAATGTGGAAATATACATTTCTCTCAAAGTGGAAGGCTCCATTTTTTTGGAACAGCTAAAGATAAACTGGACTGATTCCAGTCCCTAGTAGTCATGTGTAGTCTGGTGAGCTGGTGGTCTTTTACAAGACTTTAAATTGTTAAGTTAGTTAGTTAAGACCTGTGTTTAGCACATTATTTTATGATTTGCTTCTTGCCAAATGAGAGCTGAAAAGCCAAAATGTGCCACTAAATGTGCGTTTTCCTGGTCGCACTGTCTGCATCTTCATCCACCTGCAACTGCATATTCTTTCTTTCTTTCTTTTTCTAATAGAATTGCACAGCAATGCTTCCTGTATTTTTGTTTGATTAAACTTTTAATCAATGAGCCTAAAGGCAGATTTAGAAATACTAAGGGCCCTATTTTAACGAGCTAAGCACACAGCGTGAAGCGCCTGGCGCAGGTGCGTTTAGGGCGTGTACAAATCCACTTTTGCTAGTTTAACGGCAGGAAAAAGGGTCCGGGCGCATGGTTCAAAAGGGTTGTACTTAGTGAATCAAATTCGGAATATTGTCATATCCGGAATAATAGTGGATTATTGATGTGCATGTAAACCTACTCCCTGACTTTAGACCAGGTTTTTGTTGGTCAATGGCGCAATCACTTTCCGCCACCTCAAGATAGCAATACTCACTTCAACTTTATTGCTGCAAAATGGGATTGTCAAGCAGACAAACTCACCAACACATATAATAATACATTAATACTTTGCGTCTGTGTATCAATACAGTATTGCCACGAAAAATATCGCGATACTATGCTGTATCAATTTTTTTCCCCCCCACCCTAGAGTTAACACAACATACAAGATTAATATCTTCGCGGTGTCTTTCCAGCTTTAATTGGCTGATTTGAGTTGAAGAAGGAGGTGTAGAACGAGTCAGTCTCGGATGTTGTGCAAGCAACACATCTGTCAGTACACGCCATTCCTGACGAGCACCTGGCCGACAGATGCCTCACAGTTTGGGAGACGTCTAAATATCATCTGCTGCATATCTTGTTGAACTGCTTTTGTGTAATGGTTTTTGTTCAGGCATGTTCACCCACGTGGACCACCCTTTTTCACCAAAACATTTGTGCAGATGTATTTAAAGAAGCAGACTCTGCAGAGACTCTGATCCCTGTAGTTTATTGTAAGCAGGATCACGGGCGTCAGTTTGGTTTGAAATGTGCTGGGGACAGAGACGCATTCGTACCCACCGTCCCCACCGAATTCGACGCCTATGAGCAGGACGCCATTGTGAGAATCGTCCCCACACACCACTCCGCCCTTCACTGGCCTTGCTTCTCCTTGAAACGATGAAGCGTTTCTGGGACACATACCAACTTACTGCCACAACTCTTTTATCTGCCTCTCTTTTTCTCTCTCTCACACACACACACACACACACACACACACACACACACACACACACACACACACACACATATATCACCATCCCCCAGTGTATCTCCCATTGCTGTGCCCAGTAGCAGCAGTGCTCCCAGTCAGCTTGGCCTCATTTTTACTACAGACTGGACGTCAGGCCTGGAGCCAGAGGCAGCACATCAAAGTACCTAATGGCTCATACTTCCCTGATCCTCATTACTGATGTCTGAGTGAGAAATTATGTGGACTATGAAGAGGTCTTTATATAGTTATTGATCTTTTCATTGCAAACCGCTCATTGTGTTTCTTACTTTTTAAAGCTCAGTCCAGTAAACAAGCTGTTTGTTGAGTTCAAGAGGTCACACAAGAATCTAGGGCTGCAACACATTTTTGGATTAATCTGTCGATTATTTTTCGATTATTTATATGAGTCGTTTGGTCTATAAAATGTCTGAAAATGGTGAAAAGTGTTAATCAGTGTTTCCCAAAGCCCAAGATGACATCCTCAAATGTCTTGTTTTGTCCACAACTCAAAGATATTCAGTTTACTGTCACAGAGGAGAGAAGAAACTAGAAAATATTCACATTTAACAAGCTGACGTCACACAAGTTTGACTTTTCTTTCTCATGAAAGATGACTTAAACCAATGAATCGATTATCAAAATAGTTGGCGATTAATTTAATAGTTGACAGCTAATCGATTCATCTTTATAGCTTTATGTAGAAGTGAAGCATATAGCTTTTTTTCCTGTAAAGACAACAGAAATCTCCTGTTTCCTCTTGAGACAAATGACTTCCTGCATAAAGCCTGAGGCTGGAGGCCATCCCGGCACACTTCTACTTCCCCACACATGTAGCCGCGTCATGCAGAGACTTGAAGTGGACTATGAAGGGGATCAAGGATCAGAGGATGACGACGTGAAGGGTGCACAGCACAGCGATGGCATGTCAGGCGAGATGAACAAATGGGACCATACAGAGAGATTTGCGGGTGGAGAGATGGCTTAACCTGAGGTGACGTGTATTCATCGCTGGTTGGTTGGATGAACGAATGCAGGATGAACTGAAACATTACAATCTGTCGAGAGATGGCGACTGATTTGTTCAGATGTGGTTTGACCTAGACATCGATTCACTGTCCTGGTTTTAAAAAGGTTATCGCTCTGCCTGCCAGTACTTGTCATCATTTCCAGGGATAAGTGCAATTTTCTGTAATCTCTCTTTTCTGTAATCTGGGCATCTGGATTGTTTCAGATTAAAGGCAGTACTTTCATTATTAAATTTAGAGGATATTTTAAGGGCAGTCAGTGCAAGGCTGCACAAACCTGGCAACCCACACTTAATAATCAATTATCTTTGATTCCAGTCTGTGTCTTACATCAGAAGAGGTCTTGATTGGCATAATGTGAGATGGCCAAATTAGTGGGTTAAATGCCTTCTCTAATCATGTCTAGTCATTTTCTAATCATTTGTAATCATCTCTAATCATCACTGGATTGGTCGGTTTGAGTTTCAGACCATTGTTTGTCTGTCCAGCCCGACAACTTGACTGTTCTGGTTCACTCTCAGCGCTCTCGTAGCATCGTTATCAGAGGAAAAAGATATATAAAAACCCACTGTACTCTGTCTGCAGTTTGCTGCTGAGTAGGTAGACACAGTTCGAGACTAGCTGGTGAACATAGTGGAGCATTTAGCAGCTAAAGAGACAGATATTTCCTCTGGAGTAGCCTGGTCATACCAGACTCTCATACATTTCATTTGTACAGAGTCTGGGCACTGTCCATTAACAAGTGTTAACTTCCTTGAAGGCGGGTACTCTGTTGAAGTTTAAAACTATTGGATCTGCCCAGAGCCACTCTGGATCTGCCATAACCAATCGCTGACGTATGGTCGTGACGTCGGCTTAGCATCGCAAGCCTTAGCCAACTCCTTCACCACTAACGGAGCGAGCTGGAAAATCTAACTTTTCCCGAACCCCGTGGGGAGGAGGGCCACAACATCATGGCCACCAACACAACTCAGCAAAGATTGTTCTTGCTCGGGCTTTAACTTCTGGATATTCTGCAGCGTTGCCACAACGGACCACATGGCTTCCCTCGCATCTTTCTCCACCGCCATTACGGAACTACAACTCAAACTAGCGCACAACGTCAACGTCATCGTTCTCAGCTACTCCCTCTGAATACGAAAACCCAAGAATATACCGCAAACCCAGACGGTGTACTCAAGGAAAATGAAAATTGAGTGGCAGTACGTAGGAGGGCGGAGCCAGGCTACCTTTGGAGTTGGTAGAGACCAAAAACAGAGATAAAAGAGAGAGAATATTGGAAGTTCAACATATCAAATTAAAATGGTTCGCCATTATCAAATGTGTCACTAAATGACTCATAGAACTAATGATGCAAGAAATGGGAAGAACAAGAAAACTTCCTGTTATTCCAACTTGGACTTCTTAATCCCATCATTTAAATATTTAAATAGCCTAAATCGGTTACTTTTGTGAGGTTACGGATTCGGAGCGGCATGTTAACAACTGAAACCAGATGCAAACTGCGTATATATTCTTCTAAATTAGCTGAATTGACTTCATTTAGATGTAACTGAGTGTTGGAGGCTTTACGGCCATTTTGGGAATGAGAAATTCCAAATGTTATACAACTCGGAGGCTGACGTGAATGTTTTTTTCCGATTTAGTTAGCTAATTGAAGTCTAATAGATGTGAATGTGGCATTATACTTGCAAAACTTGTCATTGTGGCGTTAGCATTTAGCTTAAAGCAGCGTCACAGAGATGCTTGTTTTTCCATCTAGTGTTACTGTGTTGTTTGTGTTTTCTCTGCTCCTTGTTGCCAGGCAGCTTTCTCCTTTTCACACCTTCTCGCCGTTTAACATGCAGGCCTGTAAAATCCATCTTGTAAACGCTGTTTGCCTCCTTCCTCCCTCCTTCGTCTCCCATTCTCTCAGCTCTGAGTTGTTGCTCATCTCCTCAAGCCCCTAAATTCCACCCCCTCTTTTCTCCCTCCATCCTGCCAGCTCTCACCTCTACTTCTTTTACCCCCTTTTTTCCCCCTCTTTGCTAGTCCTCCGTTCTTCCTCTCCTCCTCATTTTTTGTCCCACACAGCACTGAACAGAGGCCTCAGTGTGCGGGTTGAAGGGGCGAGTGGCGGCAGGATGAGAGGGGGGGGGGGGGGTGTGAGGACTGAAAGCAGGGGAGGAGACGAGCAAAAAGGCTACAACAAAAGCCTTGCCCGGAGGTGTGTGTGCATGACATCATGGTCCTCCTGGGAGCCATTATCTGCACCGTGGAACCCTGTTTATTCGTAACCCTCCAGACGTTGCTAGTGATCCACATTTGATGCAACAGGCCCTGTTTTGTCCTTTTTTTGTCTTTAAAGAAAAAGAAAGTTGTCCTAAAAGTTGTCCACAGTGAAGCATCAACTTAGTCCACCAGCTGCAACATGTACACGCCCGTGTTAAATTATAAACTCAAGTGTTTGGAGTCAGTGGGGTTTATGCCAGTAAACTGTAGCTGTGTTTGCCCGGCCCATGCTTTCATTGAGGTTCTGGTGGTCTTTAGTCTCATAATGGAGGCAGCCAGACAAACCATTCAGAGGCTGCAGTGATCTCAGCTGTTTGGACGGGTCTCCTCCATCTCTGGGGTGTTTGTCCGTGAGAATGTGGGGGGTTGTAGTGAGGAATGCTCTCACACACTCGACTTGAAATGCGTTCAATTGTGTGTGTGTGTGTGTGTGTGTGTGTGTGTGTGTGTGTGTGTGTGTGTGTGTGTGTGTGTGTGTGTGTGTGTGTGTGTGTGTGTGTGTGTGTGTGTGTGTGTGTGTGTGTGTGTGTGTGTGTGTTGTTTAACACACACACGCTGTTTAACCCGACAGCTTTGTGGGGCCAAAATGCTGGACCCCACAACTTTAAAGGTCTGTTTGAGGGTTAAGACTTGGTTTTAGGGTTAGAATTAGGTTATGGTGAGGGTAAGGGTTAAGGTTAGACATTTAGTTGTGATGGTTAAGGTTAGGGTAAGGGGCTAGGGAATGCATTATGTCAATGATGGGTCCCCACAAAGATAGTGAGACGCACTGTGTGCATGTGCGTGTGTGTGCGCTTTTTCATGGGGCACATAGCCAAGCCCCTCTGTGAACAGGCACTCTTTGTGGACACAGGAAGTATGGTGACGGTCACAGGGATTTTCAGCCAGGGCTTTCAAGAAAAACAACACAAGACTCAACTAGCAACCGCTCCTGGAACGCTGCCTGTGTACTCTTTATACCTCTAACTGGTGAGGAAATGGATAACATGGGAACCAAAATGAGAGATGGGTAAACTAGATATTTCCAACCTTGTGATCTTTTTCTTTTTTTTTAAAGCACTGGGGGAGTGTATCCTTCCTTCAAGCCTGCAAAATCCTCTAAAGTTGTTGCATGTAGATCTTGATATGTATCAAAATACACACAGTGATAGACAGGCATGATTGTGTCAAAATGCACACGGACTCTACGCCACAAAATCAGATCTTCGTCAGGTAAAAATACTTAAAAATGGATACATATATGGCTGTGGTATCCATTTTTAAGTGCGTATATGTATGCAAATCTCAAGGCAATTAACAATTACAGAAGGTACATCTCAAACAGTTTTACAAAAAGCATCAAAATATCAACAATCATGGTCCAAAATTAGCACCAGCTGAAATCTGCTTCATAGAATTCCAAAAATCGATTCATGCAAATCTGCCAGCCACTTCCATATTTTACCAGCATTTGGCTGGTAGATTCGCATGAATTGATTTTTGGAATTCTATGAAGCAGATTTTGAATCGGTAGAGCTTGAATCGCAATTCGAATGTGAATCGATTTTTTTTTTTTTTTTTTTTTTTTTTTGGCACACCCCTAGTTATTATTATTTATTCGTGTGCGTCAGTTTAGAGCCACAACCTTCGTAATGGACAGAAAACTACATCAGACATCACAGCTGGGGGAGCAGCACTAAAAATATGCATACAGAGTGTGTATATATATACAGTGAGGAAAATAAGTATTTGAACACCCTGCTATTTTGCAGGTTCTCCCACTTGGAAATCATGGAGGGGTCTGAAATTGTCATCGTAGGTGCATGTCCACTGTGAGAGACATAATCTAAAAACAAAAATCCAGAAATCACAATGTATGATTTTTTAACTATTTGTATGATACAGCTGCAAATAAGTATTTGAACACCTGAGAAAATCAATGTTAATATTTGGTACAGTAGCCTCTGTTTGCAATTACAGAGGTCAAATGTTTCCTGTAGTTTTTCACCAGGTTTGCACACACTGCAGGAGGGAGTTTGGCCCACTCCTCCACACAGATCTTCTCTAGATCAGTCAGGTTTCTGGGCTGTCGCTGAGAAACACGGAGTTTGATTCTCTATTGGGTTTAGGTCTGGAGACTGGCTAGGCCACGCCAGAACCTTGATATGCTTCTTACAGAGCCACTCCTTGGTTATCCTGGCTGTGTGCTTCGGGTCATTGTCATGTTGGAAGACCCAGCCTCGACCCATCTTCAATGCTCTAACTGAGGGAAGGAGGTTGTTCCCCAAAATCTCGCAATACATGGCCCCGGTCATCCTCTCCTTAATACAGTGCAGTCGCCCTGTCCCATGTGCAGAAAAACACCCCCAAAGCATGATGCTACCACCCCCATGCTTCACAGTAGGGATGGTGTTCTTGGGATGGTACTCATCATTCTTCTTCCTCCAAACACGGTTAGTGGAATTATGACCAAAAAGTTCTATTTTGGTCTCATCTGACCACATGACTTTCTCCCATGACTCCTCTGGATCATCCAAATGGTCATTGGCAAACTTAAGATGGGCCTTGACATGTGCTGGTTTAAGCAGGGGAACCTTCCGTGCCATGCATGATTTCAAACCATGACGTCTTAGTGTATTACCAACAGTAACCTTGGAAACGATGGTCCCAGCTCTTTTCAGGTCATTGACCAGCTCCTCCCGTGTAGTCCTGGGCTGATTTCTCACCTTTCTTAGGATCATTGAGACCCCACGAGGTGAGATCTTGCATGGAGCCCCAGTCCGAGGGAGATTGACAGTCATGTTTAGCTTCTTCCATTTTCTAATGATTGCTCCAACAGTGGACCTTTTTTCACCAAGCTGCTTGGCAATTTCCCCGTAGCCCTTTACAGCCTTGTGGAGGTGTACAATTTTGTCTCTAGTGTCTTTGGACAGCTCTTTGGTCTTGGCCATGTTAGTAGTTGGATTCTTACTGATTGTATGGGGTGGACATGTGTCTTTATGCAGCTAACGACCTCAAACAGGTGCATCTAATTAAGGATAATAAATGGAGTGGAGGTGGACATTTTAAAGGCAGACTAACAGGTCTTTGAGGGTCAGAATTCTAGCTGATAGACAGGTGTTCAAATACTTATTTGCAGCTCTATCATACAAATAAATAGTTAAAAAATCATACATTGTGATTTCTGGATTTTTGGTTTTAGATTATGTCTCTCACAGTGGACATGCACCTACGATGACAATTTCAGACCCCCTCCATGATTTCCAAGTGGGAGAACCTGCAAAATAGCAGGGTGTTCAAATACTTATTTTCCTCACTGTATGTGTGTGTGTGTGTGTATATATATATATATATATATATATATATATATATATATATATATATATATATATATATATATATATATATACAGTGAGGAAAATAAGTATTTGAACACCCCGCTATTTTGAAGGTTCTCCCACTTGGAAATCATGGAGGGGTCTGAAATTGTCATCGTAGGTGCATGTCCACTGTGAGAGACATAATCTAAAAACAAAAATCCAGAAATCACAATGTATGATTTTTTTAACTATTTATTTGTATGATACAGCTGCAAATAAGTATTTGAACACCTGTCTATCAGCTAGAATTCTGACCCTCAAAGACCTGTTAGTCTGCCTTTAAAATGTTCACCTGCACTCCATTTATTATCCTAATTTAGATGCACCTGTTTGAGGTCGTTAGCTGCATAAAGACACCTGTCCACCCCATACAATCAGTAAGAATCCAAATACTAACATGGCCAAGACCAAAGAGCTGTCCAAAGACACTAGAGACAAAATTGTACACCTCCACAAGGCTGGAAAGGGCTACGGGGAAATTGCCAAGCAGCTTGGTGAAAAAAGGTCCACTGTTGGAGCAATCATTAGAAAATGGAAGAAGCTAAACATGACTGTCAATCTCCCTCGGACTGGGGCTCCATGCAAGATCTCACCTCGTGGGGTCTCAATGATCCTAAGAAAGGTGAGAAATCAGCCCAGGACTACACGGGAGGAGCTGGTCAATGACCTGAAAAGAGCTGGGACCACCGTTTCCAAGGTTACTGTTGGTAATACACTAAGACGTCATGGTTTGAAATCATGCATGGCACGGAAGGTTCCCCTGCTTAAACCAGCACATGGCAAGGCCCGTCTTAAGTTTGCCAATGACCATTTGGATGATCCAGAGGAGTCATGGGAGAAAGTCATGTGGTCAGATGAGACCAAAATAGAACTTTTTGGTCATAATTCCACTAACCGTGTTTGGAGGAAGAAGAATGATGAGTACCATCCCAAGAACACCATCCCTACTGTGAAGCATGGGGGTGGTAGCATCATGCTTTGGGGGTGTTTTTCTGCACATGGGACAGGGCGACTGCACTGTATTAAGGAGAGGATGACCGGGGCCATGTATTGCGAGATTTTGGGGAACAACCTCCTTCCCTCAGTTAGAGCATTGAAGATGGGTCGAGGCTGGGTCTTCCAACATGACAATGACCCGAAGCACACAGCCAGGATAACCAAGGAGTGGCTCTGTAAGAAGCATATCAAGGTTCTGGCGTGGCCTAGCCAGTCTCCAGACCTAAACCCAATAGAGAATCTTTGGAGGGAGCTCAAACTCCGTGTTTCTCAGCGACAGCCCAGAAACCTGACTGATCTAGAGAAGATCTGTGTGGAGGAGTGGGCCAAACTCCCTCCTGCAGTGTGCGCAAACCTGGTGAAGAACTACAGGAAACGTTTGACCTCTGTAATTGCAAACAAAGGCTACTGTACCAAAAATTAACATTGATTTTCTCAGGTGTTCAAATACTTATTTTCAGCTGTATCATACAAATAAATAGTTAAAAAATCATACATTGTGATTTCTGGATTTTTGTTTTTAGATTATGTCTCTCACAGTGGACATGCACCTACGATGACAATTTCAGACCCCTCCATGATTTCCAAGTGGGAGAACCTGCAAAATAGCAGGGTGTTCAAATACTTATTTTCCTCACTGTATATATATATATATATATATATATATATATATATATATATATATATATATATATATATATATATATATATATATATATATATATATATATATATATCTACATCCTTTACATAAGAGCATGGTGAAGTGGTGTTTCCATCAACATGCCTGGGTTTGTGGTTGTTATTTTTATAGCCGTCATCAGTTTTTGAAGCCATCAGACACAGCTGGGCTCAGGATATTAAAACTCTCAGACCAAGCAGCAGGAGCAGCAGACATTTTTAGTTTCTAGATACATCTTCATATTGCATGAGGCTTGATGTAAAGGAGTTGGTGGTGACATGTCAATTTCACACCATAAGATTTGTTTTGACCATATAAGTGGAAGTATGTCTGAAAAGTGGTTCCATATGTGTTAACTTACTAAAAATAGGACCTACTACCTACCTAAAATGAATTAGTGTGTGTGTGTGTGTGTGTGTGTGTGTGTGTGTGTGTGTGTGTGTGTGTGTGTGTGTGTGTGTGTGCTCTCCAGTAGCAACAGTGGAAAAGTGATGTTCAAGTCATTATAAAGGAAAGAAAACTTTCCCAGACAGTGTGCATGATTTATGGATGGTTGACCGTGTGACAGGATAAATTAATAAAAAACGCTGGTCTCGTGTTGTATTGTAAATGGTCCTGATGTGAGGTTTCAGTTTTTCCCACAAACTAAAAATGTATTTGTCAATCATTTAAACAAAAATGCCATACATTTGTTGGGTCCAGTTTCTTAAATTTAGATTTTCTGCATTTCTTTTTTCACGTATATCAACTTATATATATCAACGCTTAACTGACGAAAAATCTGCTTTTATAGGCTGCCAAAGTGAGAAAACACTGACAGTGTAGCCCAACATTAAAATAACTATTTAATATGTCAGTATAGCTGATCAAATTATAGAGGTGTTATCATAGACATATCTTAATAATTATGCTACAAGACAATTCTAAAAGCATACTGTAAAACAGTGATTGGGGCTATAACTAAGGATTATTTTTCATTGTCAATAAATTTCAGATTTTCTCAAATTATTGGATTACTTTTGTCAATAAAATGTAAAAAAAAACATTTTTTTCAAATTTATCTTCAAATTGATAGTTTTTTTTTTTACGACAAACAGCAAATGCTCCCATTTTAGAAGGTGAAACTAGTAAATCTTTGTCATTTTTTATTTGAAAAATATCATATCAGAAATATAACATAACATTTGACAAAAAAAAAAACTCATCTGATGATGCCTGTAATGCAGAGTTTTGGTGTTTTGGAGGAAGTATTTAGCATTTTGAACCTTTTTATAACATTATCCACATAGTGTAACCTTTATAAACCAGCTAGAACGCCTTTACTGACTTGTTTCCTACTGATCATGTCTCTGTCCATGCAGGTAGCCGTCCTACGGTGCAGTATATGGCTTCACTTTCCGAGCTGCCTCAGGCCCTGCAGCCATACTACACACAAGGCTACATCCTGGCCGCCCTGCACCCCATCATCCTGTCTGTGGGCCGAACCCGTTCACTGCCCTTCAGCCTGCTCTACCGAGCCAT